>FMBT01000422.1:0-124636 GCA_900095095.1 Fragilariopsis cylindrus CCMP1102
AGTATTCTGCAAGGTTACATAAAAATTCTTTTTTCAGTGTCGACACGGACATGTCCAACGACAAAATCCAATCCATTTCAACATATTTTGGGGTCCCCTTATGAGTATAATATGATATCATCTTGTCTATTTCGATGGAAGGATCAAAATTAAATTCGTGTCCATCAGTCACTTTCATGTGAGGATAATGTCGTAACTTCTTGTTTGTATTGTTGTCCAATAAATGGTGACACAATTGCTGCAATGATGCGAGTACCGATCCACCACCCTTTGTTGGTCTAATTTCAATAGTACGAATAATGTTCCATTCAATACCTGGTCTTCTACAGTCTTCATTTACCACTTTTGAAACAAATGTCAAATTCAAAAGTTCGTCCTGTGTTTGTCCTAAATAATCCAAAATGGAAACACGGATAGGGAATGGTAAACCCAAAAGTGTTAATGCTGATAGCCCCTCGTTGTTGATTTTTCTACCACCATCATCGTTCACGACGTTTTTCACTGACGATGATGAAATCGCCTTTAGTTTCCTATTGTTGTCAGTAACTGTCGAACGACAAGATGGAAAGGAGGAACGTTTGTTGTCGCTCGCCCGTCCTTGGTGTATTTTGTTCCTCTTCTTCGGCTGAAACAACAACGACGACGGCGACGGTGGCGGCGACATTAGCTATATCTAATATGAGTAAAGTATAGTAATTTGCTAAAGCGAGGATACTGACGTTAATAGAAGCCTATCGTATGGTATTAGTATGCATGTGAATTATACAAGTAGAATTCATCCAGGACCAATACTTTGTGTCAAGCAAGAGGTGAAGCTAATTATTTTGATACTGTAACGACTATTTTGAGGTGAGAAACAAGTTTGAGTTTGTTCGAAACTCAAAAACTTAAATACATACATGATCTAGCTGAGAATCTAGTCGAGTGAGTCAAAACACATAAAAACAAAACACGATGGGCACGACAGACCACTTTCGACAAATATGTGATTTTCAGAATTTAAATTTAACAGAAAGATGACAATCCTCTGCTTCTTGTTCATTGTGTCTACTTGTGTACGAAAATAGGTTTGCTGATCTCAGAGGAAATAATAATTATGATGGCTGCTAAGAAACGACGCGTGATAAAAGACGGCGACGATGAAGGCAGCGATGAGAACGAATTCGATGCTGACGGCGGCGACGACGCCCAGCAGCAGGCTCAGGCTGAGAATGACAAACGTAATTTTGCAACAAGTATGGTAGATCGGTTGAAACGACGAGCGGCAAAAACTAAGGTAGTTGCGCAGGAAAAATCTTCTGTCAAACGGATGAAGGTGGAGACCACTACGGCGGAAGCCACTCCGACAAGTGCAGCTACAGTCAAAAAGGAACAATCGATACCTAAGAAACCAAAAAGAATACCACAAACTCAAACGTTAACAATACCAAAAAAGTCTAACGATGATGCCAAAATTAAGAGCAACAATACGCCGAACGATAAAATAGAAAAGGAAGCAACAACAACACCTTCCCTCCTATCGACAATGAAAAAACCTCCGACGAGTAGTAACAAAAGTAAGAATAATAAATCCTTCCCACCACCTACTTCTCGAGGACACTCCACGAGTCCTCCTCGTTCTAATGTCGTCAACTTAACACGATCACCAGGTCCACCATCTATTGATGATGATAAGAATGGCATCGATGTTGTAAAAAAAGAGGTGGTGGAAGAAAAGGATAAGTTAGGTTCGGGATTGCGACAAATGGTTTGGGATGGTCTTCGTGATACATGTAAGACTATGTTTCCAATTCCACCCATTCGTGATGGTATCGATTTGCAAGCGAGTTTCTTACGGCATAAAGATTTGAATATTAGCACCAATATAGACACCATCAGTAGCAGTAATAGTAACAACCAACAGTACGACTTTTTCGATATCGACGAGACAAACGGAAACATCGTAATGCAAACCAAGATACCTATCTTTCCTGAAGAGTTTCCACCGGGGGTTAAAGAATGGCCATTGTCGTGGTGGGGAATCGTCGATCCGTCCAAAGGGGAGCGAAGGATTGAGGTGAAATCAGAACAAAATAATAAAATTGACAGTAAGAAAGAACAGCATACCAAGTCAAAACGAGAGATTACCCCTGTTGCTAAAAAATCGGCGGATCAGCCCAAAGGGGATCGAAACAGACGTGATAATACTAACACTAATACTAAGACTAATGATAACAAAAGTGACAGTAGTGGACGCAAACGATCGTCAAGGGATCGCCACGAAGATGAACCTTTTTACTACGACAACTATCATCATCGGGGAAATGGTGGTGGTGGTGGTGGTGGTGGCAGCGGCGGGAATCCTCCTCCCTTTCACGGAAATAACTTTCGCAACCATCCTCACGATCGTGGTGGCGGCGGTGGTGGTCCTCCTTTTCCTAATCGAATGGTAGATGGACCTCATAATAATAATAATAATAATCCTCGTTACGGACCACCGACGGGAGACTTTCGAGGAGGGGGAGGTGGAGGTAGAGCGCATCCTACACACGGTGACGGCGGTCCTCCTCGGAATTACCCTCCACAGGGAGGACGAAGACCCGATGAACGACGAGGACGTCGATAGGAACGAGATGCAAGAAATTAAATCGGCTTGTACGTGGATTTTAGGACTTGAGAAGAACTACCTAGGATTCACTCATAAAATGAGAGTTAAAAGGAATAGGTGACAAGTACTATATAGTTCTATGTTTTATATTATGTTTTACTTTTTAGGTAACTAACTAAGTCAAGAACTTATGTCCTGATGGCAATTACCAAATAGCCATTCCATCACCTATTCATCGTCTTTCTTCGGAAAGTACTTTTGATAAATCGTGAACAGTGTCGGTAGTGAATCCTCCTCCTTTTGTGGACTATTGATATCCGCACCGTTTTTATCATCTTCTTCTACTTCCTTTTTTAGGTACTTGTCGTAGATGTATTGTAGTTCTTCATCATCGTCCATGTGTTTCGTAGCTTGAACTTCTGGATGGGTTTTACTATCACGTGTATCCCCTCCGAAAAAACTTTCGACTGATGTACTGAATGATGTTGTCCATCTCTTTGTTGCCATCACGGCACCCTCGATTGTATCATACCCACTCGCATAAAATCCTAATGCACCTATAAATCCGAATGTACCGACCGTACCTAATGTTGCAATTCGTAGTGCTCTAGACGCTGTCTGAGCAGCAACAGCTTTGATTGCTTCCTTATCAGCAGCGGTTTTTATTCTAGCGGCTTTTCTGCTCATAGTGTCGTTAGTATTATTGTTATCGACACCACCATCACCTAGACCACCCCCAACAAAATCTTCCAAACGATCTGCAGGCATGCGCAGACCAAAATACGTTCCCGCAATTAATGGCACCGATGTAAGAAACAGTATATTTCCAGGGTTCTGTAACCAACCCGACGTACTATCATTTTCAACGGTACTCCAACAATAACTCAACCACCAAAGTGAACTTTCTTCAAGTTTCCATGCTTTCTTGTTGTTGTTACTACTACTACTACTACTACTACTACCACTGAGGCTATCGATTCTGACATTGTTGGTGGCATTGTCCTCGTTCTTCGATGGATTGGTGGAAGACGACATGGAATAAGAATTGATCTTTCTTTGTTTTGTGATATTTCAAAATTGTACCGTGTTATAGATACAATATCATTATTACGACTTGTAGAGCAATTGATTTGTATCGGACTGGATCGAATCGAGAAATGGTAGTGATACAAGCACCGCACCCTTGGACTATAAGTCTCTGATTCTCTACGATCTATGAGAGCCCCGACGTCGACTATCTAACTAGCTAAAGACAATATCGGCTGTCAACCACTTGTCTCGTAAAATGCAACTCTTGATGCGTTTATTTGAAATTTGTCAATTTGTTGTACAATTTCAAAATTGTAGCAGATTACTTCGCAACTCGATTTCTTCTTTTTGTTTTTTGTTGCCTTTCTATTAATACACTGCATACATTTAGTAGCTAGCTTAGACTCATAACCTATTATTTTCCTAGTACATATTCACGATTGCACTATTTTTCCAAAATTTGCTTTAAAAATTTGTAAATTCAAATTTTAAAGTATTAAAAAAGAATATAATTTTCCAAATATAAATCAACAACATTTCACTATTTTTTATATTTAGTGAGAAAAATACTTATAAAAATCAGAAGAATACGTTTTGATTTGTGGCCTGTCGTCTGAAGGATTTCTCCATAAAAAATACTGACCGAATTATTTAAAAACCATTTTGAAAATATTGCACCAATATCCTTGCGGAAGCGAATTGTGGATTGCGCTCGGTGGGAGAAGCTCCGAAACAAATGATGAGGGCTGTTAAAACCGTTAAATTTTTCATCTACGATTTCAAAGATAGAAAAGAGAAGCGGAGCGAACCCATTACGTCGTCCATTCTAAAAGCACACGGATACGAGTGGTATATACGGGTTTATCCAAGAGGTGATAAATTGTCTTCGTTCGACCGAGAGTTTATTTCTTGTTACCTAGTCTGCGAAACGAGAGAAATGTCCAATGTATCCGCTCGTTTTGCCTTGCAATGCAACGAACACCAGAAATATTGTGACATGGTAGAAATAATTCGGTGATATAGTATGTAGTGAGCTTCATAGCTATTGGTTCCCATCGTACTATAACTAGCAGACCCCCCCCCCCCCCCTCCCACACACACAGGTGCACTTGATGGTATCCCTTTGAGGTGTGTCGACTTTGTTCCGATTTGATGTTGGATCGGTGATCATCCCGTGTGGATGATCGGTTTGCACCTCGGCGGAGTTCGGTCGTGTGACTCGTATCGGAGGTGCGGTTGGCGAGCTTGTTGGTGCTCATGTTTGTACAATCATTGGATGGTTAGTACGATTTGATTCGGTTATCGATTGCTCTCCATGATTTCTCCAATCATTGATCGATTCATCCGAAGATCTATTCTATCGATTTCATCGTCCGATCGATCCCACATTCCTTAACAATCTCATCCGACCGATGATTCCATCCGACGAGGATTTCGTTCGATTAATCTGATCGATCCGGTACTTCGAACACGATCCGAATGATTCGATCCAAACAATCCAATTTCTGATCCTTCCAATCAATCCATCTATCGATCTCATCTGACAAAACTACGAAACGATCAAATCTACTAACATGTGAGTGAGACCGATGGTTATTCGTCCGATGGATTGGATTGGATTGGATCGGATTGTTCCTTCGCATCCGTGAAAGAAATGAAGCATCTCTAATCGCATAGCTGCGAAATCCCTAACTCTCTCTCTCTTTTTCTCAATGTGTTTACTTGCTGGCAGTATTCGTTTCAATGATTCCATTCCATCAAATTATTGCTTCGACCACACTCTTGGGCTGTCCACAAACCGAATGGCGGATTCCTTCTCGTCCCAGTACCCCTTGGCGTCCCGGGGACCCCCGATGGGGAAGAAATCGATCACGATGCACCCCTTGCTGCCCTTTTCGTTGCAAAAAAGGAGGTTGCCCTTCAATTCAAAGGCATCGTCTTTGCTGCTGCTGATCGAGGTGCTCTCGCCCTGAATCAAAACGGGACGATCCAGGTCCTCGAAAAATGCGTTCGGGTTGTTTTTGGGATTCTTTTTCTTGGTCTTGGGACTGGCGGCAGTAGGAGGAAGGATGCTCTGGACCGTGCGGCTAGTGGGGGCCTCGACGATGGTGTATTTGTAGCGCGAAATGGCGTTGGCAGCATCGTTGCTGTCTTCGAAGTAGGTCCCGCCCAGAAAGACATCCAGGGGGTTGGCAGCTTCCACCTTGAGGGCCGACACGTCGATCCCGGCGGAGGTGATCGTTGGCGCCAGCAGCAGCGCCGCGGCGGCGCCGACAAAGCCCGAGAGAAAGTGCTTTCGAGGCATCAGCGAAAGGTCATTGCTGTTGCTAATAGTATTGTGGTTGACGCTGTTACTATTGTCGTTGTCATTGTCATTGATGCTGCTCGATGGGTGAGGACGCGTCAGTGCTGTTTTTGTACCGGGCCTTGCTGCGAGGGACGAAACGAAACTTCCGTTGCCGGACGGTTGGAGGATGATCGTGGCGATGGCAATCGTCCTGCAGAGCGTCCCAACCGTCACCTTCCACAGTGGAAATTTGGATGTTTTCTGATTCCGATTCCTGATCGTTTTTGTTTTCGGCGGCCTTGCCATATTCGTGGATATCATTACTACTGCTACTTACTACGCTACCTTGGGCTGCTACGCCAAAAATAATTGACAGATTTCTGTGGCGGGTTGCTTTTTACACTGTTTGGAGGCTGATCATGAATCTCTGTCTACAGTATTCACGCCGATGTCTCGACTGAGAGAATCAATCAGAAACATTGAAGAAAGAAACAAACTACGAAAAAATGAAAAAATCTTGTGGATGATGGGCATGTTTTGATGAAAAAAGAGCTACAGTTTGCCATTCAACGTTTACTGGATTTGACTCACTCGACTCGATCCAATGGATGTCTCGGCTCGAGATTGCTTGCAAAAAAAAATTCTGTTGGGATCTCGCGTTTTGATTACCACAATAAAGTACCATACAGACTGTAGTTGTGAAATCTTGCTGACACTCGGTACGTACTGTACTTTTAAAAACGAAACGATAACAAACGCCTACTGTATCTTAACTTAGTTTGGTTTGAGGGTATTACTACGTTGAAAAATATGATTTGCAGAAAGTTGTAAGTTATTTATTCAATACTTTTTCTGAGGAAAATAGACCTTTTTCAGAGGAAAATAGACCTTTTTCAGAAGTTTTAAAAGATGCTACCAAATATTATGCATTAAATAATAGGGTGAACATCAGAAAGAGAATTAATTAAATTAAATCATCTAATTTAATATTAATTACGTGTTTAATTTCGAAAAATCTACAAACTAGTAACTGTATGGTAAACCCAAGAGTGAAAGCACATATGATGCATCTATTTTGCTTCACTAGATTGAGGTTTTTTGAGAGCTTTGATTTGCTCAGTTTTTATTAGTTGTAATTGCGCTGCCTCTGCCTAGTTGCTTGCTGGTGGTTTTGTAGGATGAGACTGACAATCAAATCAGTCCCTATTAAAAAATGGGAAGTTAGGGTTGCAACCAATTGTGTTCAATATGTACAAGTAATCATACATATTATGTGTACTAGCAGTGGGGATTGGATTGGGTCAATATTAGTCTATTTGGTATGACTCTGGTGTGCATGATCCCCACCCAACACAAACAACATACACAGATATATTTACTAAAAACTAATTAATTATTCGATCATTTTGTTTTAGAGATGATCTGTTATTATATATTGTGTTAAAGTGCTGTAGTATTATTAATTTCCCAAATTGAGGACTCCTTTTTCTTGTCATTAAAACGTCATTTATCTGCCTACTCTACCCTACCCTACCGAGGAGAAGCAATATAATATTCTTAATTCACCGCGCCGTCTTCCAGTAGTCGCGACTTGAAACGCTTCAGCCGTGATCCTCCAGTACGTCCACCATTAACAACTGCGTTGTCCTCGTTATTCTTAATGATATTGTTATTGCTGGCATTGATCAACGAGTTGGATGAGGAAGACGACAATGATGATACCTCACTGTCGGATACAACCGGTCGCTTTTTAGAGTTAGCAGTAGTGCCCGAAGAATTCATGGCCGCAGCCGCCGCTTTGGCGACCAATACCTCTCGATACATGCTTTGTATATCGACCTTCCTGTCATTTAGGGGAGGAATAATTGAGGTGGTAGTGGTATTGGTATTGGTATTAGCATCAGTAACGGGTCCCATATCTTTGCTGTTGGACCTGTTCCTGTTGACATCATGAGGATAAGGACCATACTGGGTCTGGTAAGGATGACCATATTGATCCCGTTGATAGTACGGGTGTTGTTCATGGGTATATGGTGGATACCTGTGTTGTTGTGGATGTTGTGGATGATGTGCATGTGGATGCTGTGACTGTATCATCGGTCCGATCATCGGTGAGGTTGCAGAGGATGGTGTCGTCGTCGAAGTTCTTGTTGTTGCTGCTGCCACTGATGTCGATGCGAGCGCAGAGGCTCTAGCAGCTTTCAATTCATGAAGTATAGCTTCTTGCTGTTGCGATGGAGTGAGCTGATGAAAGATCGGATGTTGCATCAACTTAGTAGCTGCCGCAGTGAAAGCCTTGGCCGTCAATGCATCATTATCGATATTATTCGATGATGAAGAAGTGGATGATCCGTTCGCAGCAGGCATCCTACTCAATTCCATCATTGCCTCAAACGCGGTTGGCGTTGAAGCAGGGATGATAGTTTGTTCTTGTCGATGAGGTGTTTCAACTAAACCGCTTGTGTGGATGTTTTTGACGGTACTACTTCCGGTGGTAGTAGTGACGTTCTCTCGCAAATCAGGTGCGCCTTCTCGTAGTGCTTGGGATGTTTTCTCTCTTGCCTTTGTGTTCCCGACATCGACCCAAGCAGGACCTTCTTCTGTTGCTGGGATAAGAGCAGACTTCTTAATTCGTCTAAGGAATCGTCCACCGGCTCCCCGGACACTCACTACGATACATTGAGCGATTTTAGGTTTATCGCGACGCTTTGCCAGTAGATATAGTTTTTGATATGCCTTGACGAGTGATCGGTATTGAACATTCCCAGGATGGTGGTTTGTTTCTCCCCCTCTCCCACATAACACATCATTCGGTTGGACAACGATTCTGCTGTTGTCTCCACCACAGATGGGCTTAGTATCAATCGGAGCTAACTTCACAAGCTTTGTATCAATCGGATCTAACTTCCCAAACATATTTTCACGTTCGGTTTCTCTCAACCATGCTTCGGGATCGGATAGGATCCAGGAAAAATTAGCCAGATCCATCGCAAATGCCGCTGCTACTGCTGATTCAGAGCCAACAGAAGTGTTAGGAGAAGGAAGAGGATCGGCAGATGTTTTCTTCTCTTGTTGTGTTGGCATACTAGTCGTAGGTGGTGAAGGACGACTAGTTTTGGATGTATGAGAAGAAGTAGATGATGTATCGTCTTCTTCAATCGTGTTGTTGTCCATCGTTACTTCGCGTGCCGTCGCTTTCAAAGTAGGAAGAGGTGGAGGTACTGCTGTTGATGTGGTGTTGATGGAGGAAGTGCCAGTATTGTTGATCGTTCTTTTATCGACGTCTTTCTTCTTCGTTCCACCTAGCGCTTGAAGAGCCACTAAAGCAATACTTTCAAGACTAGCTGTTGTGCTGTCGTTAGTGTTTTCCATGGCTGTCGTATCAATATAGTAGAGTTGCTTGGATAGAATGGATTAGGTAATGTACAGTAATGATAAAATTTATTTTTGTAATCTACGATGTGTAATCTGATTCGCACTGAAAATGAAGTAAGTGCCTGCATACCACCTTGTTCTAAACACGAATCGAAACGGTGTAACCCGTTGCTAATAAAATTAAACTCCTGGCCAATTCCTGACTTTTTTTTAACCTTCAGTTTTCTAATCGTGCAGAGAATACGTAAGAACGTAACGTACGACGACACGCACTTAAGCCTATCTAGTGCGAATAATACGATTGAAAAAGAAAAAAAGAAAAAAAATCTTCTGTAGAATTTTCATTCATGGCAGAGATTGCTTCCGATCAGTTAATTTTGAAAAATTCTAATCAATCATGTCGTTAAAAACAAAATGTGGGGTTGTCTCATATTTAGTCATACTTATTGTACGTACTACATAGGACTGATATATTTAGATCAGGGATTGGGTTAGCTTGTGACTCGAAAAGCTTGATTCGTAGATTTTTTATTTTATTCAAACAAATCAGTAGAAGCAAAGTCAACAAAGTTTGCAAGTTGAAAATATACTAACAAGTAATTAAGTTAAGCAAGGAGATCAATCATAGTATCATCATATAGCAAAGCAGTTAATACTGAATATAATTGTACATCATCATGCCTCAATTAGCCGCTTCCGGTCGTCCCAAGCTTCTATTGTTGGGAGATTCTCTAACACAAATCGCCTTCGAAGGGGGAGGTTGGGCGAGCAGTTTAGCGAATCGATATCAAAGACGTGCCGATGTTCTAAATAGAGGAATGTCTGGGTATAATAGTCGTTGGTACATCCGATACGCTGAAGATAATGATGTTTGGAATGAACCAGGAAATATTGTTCTGATAACAATATTTTTTGGTGCAAACGACGCAGCGTTACCAGATCGAGATCCAGCAAAGCATGTACCGATTCCTGAATATCAAGAAAATTTAGAAATATTAATTGACAACGCAACCAAATCATACCCAAACGCAAAGATATTGCTTATCTCACCCCCACCCGTTCATCGAGAACAACGCTTAGCTTTCCAAAAAGTAAGTAGACGGTTTTAAAATTACACGCAATATTAGGTAGGAAACAAAAAACGAGCTTCACAATCTAATACTTTTATTTCTTCCTTCTTCTCATTTGGTCTCCATTGTATTGTATTGTATTGTATTGTATTAAATATATAGAAACGATATGGTAACAAAGCAACGGGGATTGCCGAACGAACCTCCGAACACGCATCACTATACGCTGCGGTTTGTCGAGAGGTTGCTGAAAAGAAAAATGTACTCTGCTTGGATGTGTTTACCGCAATGCTGAATGATGTGGATGAGGGAAAGCACACTGATACTGACGATTTCGGTCGTTTTTTTCATGATGGATTACATTTTTCAGAAATTGGACATACATTTGTGTATGATGAAATAACGAAAGCTATTCAAACAAATTTTCCTAATTTGGAGGTACGTCCCTGTCCAATCACTGGACAATGTAACAATAGCTCATCGGAGTGTGATGGTATCAAAAATAGTGGACCATATCATGACGAAATCAACTCGAATGATTGGAAGAAGGCCTTCGAATCATAAGAGATGGAACAAAATGCAAGTGCATCATAATATCGTGTACAATCGACGATTGTATGGATTGAATCGAATCGAACTGTTTAAATAATAGTATCGACACAAACGAAAATGTGCATTATTAGAATACTATATAGTAATACTTTGTAGGTTATTATTTTGGAGAAAATCGAGTAGCTTATTTATTTTCTTCGTGATTCATATTGAAAACGGTTCTTGTTGTTGTGTGTGCCATAAACGCAGCAATGTTAGGTCCTATCAGAAAATTCGGTTATCAAAATTTAATTGGTTCTCAGTCGACTTGGTGTGTAGTTCACTGAGAGAGAGAGAGGGAAATATTTCGTCCCAGCAATTTCTAACAACGCCGATTTTAAGCTAGTTCATTTTGTTGATGTTGTTGACCGATATTGTGATCGTTCGTTTTCGCTTTTGACCTGGAATTGTGTACCATTGACGCTGGTAAAGGAGCTTACTACTATCTTTCAGCGCAAGATCTGCCAGTCTAGTAGTCTGTGTCTAGTCTAGTACTCGAGCGAGGTATATCTTTTGAATCGACTTTTTAACTTTCAATTCTTCAAATTCAAGCCGTTCATAAAACATTAATGCGTCACGATTATCACGTTCAACAGACAAAAATAAAAACGGAGGAAATGATGATGTGTCTGTACCACTAACAACCCATTTTGCGGCGATCTTTGTGGCAAGTCGGACCAATGTGGATCCTATCTTACGACGTCGTGTCGTAGGATTCACCGCAACATTTGCAATATATCTGCGTAGATAGACAATAAGAGACTGACTATTGTTAGTTGTGAAAATTACAAAATGTCAAGGAGTAATACGAAGACGAGAAAATCTCAGATGATGGGTACGTACGGGAGCTCTGGTCGTGCATCTTTATTGCCACCTATTGAAATTGGAATCGGAGAAGGTAAGCATCCCATTTCTAGGAATCCAACAACGCTGGTATTTGTATCATTATCATCGGCAATAATGGATGATGATGGAATCGTCGCAACTAAAAAAGAATGTGGGAGTGAATCCTCTTTTTTTACCTCTATCATTCGTTGTCTGAGCTGTGTTTCGATAAATTGACGTTGTTGTTCCGGTGGCGATGATTCCTGGTTATCGTCCTCGCCTATACTATCCCACATAAATGCTTTGTTATTATTATCATCGCTGTCGCTGTCGTTGCTGCTTTCACTTTCGCTGTTGTTGCTTCTACTGCTGTCCCCCTCTTCATTTTCGTCGTCAAACGAAGACATCAAAAGTCCGACAATATCAGGTATATCTGCAGCATTAGCGCTTCTGTAGGTGATTTTTGGTGTTAAAACCCTGGCTTCATTCTTGTCAGAAGGAGAACCTGATGCTATAGAATCCCTATTGTCAATTGGTAACGCCGACGAATACAATGACGTTATTCTCGTTGTCGTTATCTTCGGTATTTCCAAGGAGAATCCTTCACAACACGAAAAAATTACGACGAAGAAGATCAGATGTAGCATCGAGGAAAATAGTATGATACGCATTGTAGTTCCCAACTCTTTAATTCCAATTCGCGATATGAACATTAAGTAAAAAAGTTAAATATTCCACTCTTCATTTCATATTCAATATTGTAGATACACCTTGTGTTGTTTTGTTGTTATCGAAGTTTTGAACTTTGAAAAAGAGAAAAGGGAAAAGAAGGGAGCGATGAGTTGTTTCTATTGGCACGATCTTTTGATTCCGGGGAAATGAGAATTTAGTGTTATCAAGGGCTATAAATCGGGGGATATTGAATATCAGAATAACCCCCTTTTAATGATGTGTCATCAGCTCAGACTCACTAAGATCACGTGCTCGATTTTTTTACGTGCCGTATCTTCCACAATTGACACAAGACAACAAACGCATGCATGATTGTCAACAGCCACATTTTATTGAGTGAGTATTGAACACGGTGTTGTATCTCATGAAAACATCAAATCATCTACTACTAGGTCTAGCAACGAAGGCTTATAACGGAATCAATAGAAGATCTCATAGAAATATTTACTGTTCTTGCTCAAACATACGACAACGACGTTTTCAGAATAATAATCATATCGGAAAAGGATACAGCACGAACACTATGATTCCTAAAATTGTTGGAAAGTCGACACGAGTCGTTGAAACGGAAGGTTTTAGTATTGATGAATTTGCTGGTAATGTTGGTTCCAATGACGATACCATGAGTCTAGCGGTTGTTAAGGTGTCGAAGCCATACAGCGAACCTTGGTTGACTTTACATTACGACGAGTGGATCGCTGTTATTCGTGGTCAGATGGACTGTATGGTTCTCGACGAAAAGACACAGAAAGAAGTCAAAGCTTTGTCTGCTGTTGCTGGTGATACAATTTATATTGAAAAAGGACAACGATTTAAACCGGTTTTCCCCGTTGCCGATACGGAGTACATTCCCGTTTGTATTCCAGCTTTTAAACCCGAAAGATGTATAAGAGAAGATGAAGGTCTCGATGATAAAGAGGAAGAGGAAAGAGTAAAGAACCAACTACAGGAATTACACGAGAAGACTAACAATACTGCTGCTGAAACTACTACCACTACTGCCAACACCACAGGTGACGATTGTTTTCTGTATCACATCTGTGAAAAATCATTATGGGAAGCTGCAATCGATTCCGATGTTGCGTACTTTCCTCCAACGTTTACGGAAGACGGATTTGTGCACGCATGTAGCGTTCCGAACCAATTAATTGCAATCGCTAATCATTATTACACATCGTCCAAAGGTGATTGGGTCTGTCTGAAACTACCGACCGCGGAAACTTTGAAAAATAAATGTGGAATTGTAACGGTATTCGAAGAACCAAAATCCGTTGGATCAACTGATCCTGTCAAAGCAACAGAAGGAGAAACAGCTCTCTTTCCTCATATACATGGTGGTATCGTTCCTGGAATTGTTATTGGAACGTATTCAATTGAACGGGATCCTACGAAGGGAACATTTTTAGGCATTACTGGAATGGCAAAATAATAAATAAATAATATAAAATGACAATAAATAACTATAAAAATTAATCACAGACTATTAGCTAGATAAGAAGCAATACCGGTAGAGACGGATTAGTTGATTTTCACTTCTCTTCTCAAAGGTTAAGAATAGAGTGAATGATTAGTTCGAGTTCTTGATTCGCGTATCTTATTTCCTCTATTCAAATTCTCTTATTTCTCTGTTTAAAACCCTGTTGTATATTATTTTATCAGACTGTATGCAAGGTTGTCCTTTAAGCCACTGTTGCCGTTGTCGTTTTGTTTTTGTGGTTATCATTATAATTAACAAGAGAAGAATGAGCACATTGTAGTAAAACGTAAAAGCCAATTCAGCATTCAACAAGAACAAGAAGGAGAAACATTAAAAGATATTAAATAGCTTCTATCAACAACGCATTTCCATTTTCTGTAGAAAATATGATCTGTATGATGATGGTTATAATAATGGTACAGTAATATCAATAACTATGATGATATGATTAAAGTGTAATAAGTGTAATGATAGTAGGAATTTTTATAACAATACTTTGATTTTTAACCATCAAAATGAAGCAATTAACTTCTATGTTATATGATCATCATTGCTGCAAAATCCAAAATATGGGACCTAGTTCGATTTCTACTTGTTCTCTTTCCTTTTCCTTTCTTTTCTTTTCTTTTCTTTTCCTTTCATCTAATTTCAGTCTTTTATTTTCTCATACGATATAAATACCCTTTTTACTTTTTGGTATCCACTGGTAATAGAGGTGGCAACTTTGATCTAGAATCCACCATTTCCTTTTTTTTGATGAATATAGTAGTAGGCGTGTGGATCAGATCATATACCATACACAGTCGACGTGTAGAAAAAAGGGGAACATATGAGAGGATAAAATGTAATACATTATTTATAAGTCAGCGGACCATACAACAACGTTATGTTTAAGATTTAAAATATTACTTGATACTCTTGTAAATCTTGAATCAATCTTACCTGTGGCGTCTTTTCTCGTGATTTGCAATAGGTCTGTGAAACACACACAAAAAAAATACACAAACAAATAGACAAACAAAGGGGTTAGAACGTTTGTTATTTCGGTTTTCAGTACATCGAAAATAATGTCATATCAAAGATAAGTGTAAGAGCCGACAAACGACTGGAGTGTGGAACGATACACACGGATCCAACTCGATTAAAATCACGAACAAAACCCATGGGGGATAGGATGGAAAACAAAGTATCTCGTCTCAATCCTCTCTCTCTCCCGGTCGCTTTTTTTTTGTTCTTGACTGGGTTGTCATCCAAAATTTAGACATGCAATAATATTCGCGACTTCGTGAATTATTTGTTCAACGTGAATTGTTTAAGGAAAGAATTAACAAATCGACCGCTTTTTTTGTTCAATTCATTTCTGTCTTTTTTTTTCACCATCGTTGTTGTCGTTGGTATTTATTTTCTCCGTACACCAACCAACGTTACAATTTAATTATTCGTTGTGTTGTGTTCACAGTGTGTATACGTACATCTGCCGATCGAACCGTCTTGCATTTTTGAAGCTGAGCCTTCAATTGATTGGGTACCGGTAATAAAGTAGTGTCTGCCATGATCTAATATATAATCTGATATAATCTAATTTAATGCTCTTGAGCTTGGCAATAATGGTTGCAATAATGATATTATTATTACGGTGACTTTGTTGGTGTAGCTACTGTACCGTAGTAACTTGTTGAATGTGAGTTGTAAACAAAATTGAATGTCGTCGCAATTTTTCTTCTTCAACGATGGTCTATTATAATAGCATACTAAGCATATGCTTCATAGATATAGTATGAGCTTTGGCAGGTCCACTTATGCTTCGCTTTTATAAATAGGCATTCCTTATTGGCTGTTACTAGCACGATTAGATCAACATTTATTATTTATATTTATACGCCAAAGTACTTTTATTGATTATGACCGCGTACATTGTATGAGACAGTATGTGTATGTACTTGAAGTAACGATTCTTAAAACAATAATGAACGAAGTAACGTTACCGTATGCATGATCATGAAATACAAAATTAATAGTGCCAATATCCAATACCCTTTTTGACCCCGAAGAGCGGAGATAATCCAGTTTTCTCTGAAAAAAAAGACATCGGCGTTTACTTTTCATAATTAAAAAATCTCAACATACCAGTACACGAACTAACCCTAAACGAGCTCTAGTACTCTACGTAGCATCCAAGATCCAAGTATTCGAAACTAATATTATTATTATTATTATTATAAAACTATTATTATCGTACCATGGCCGATTCAACAAACGACGAAGTTGTCATCGACAAACATTCTAGTTATGAAGCAACGTTAATAGGAGCAGCAATTACTGCTATAATTCTGGGTGTACTAGGATTAGTCATTGTCTACTATATACGAACATTCCGATCTAAAAAAGAAGAAGCAATAAACAAGAAATGTATTTATCCCTATTTACAAAATTTTGAAGTGGATGATATTGATATAAGAAGAGCACCGACAGGTGGTTGGCATGGAACATATATGAATAAATTAGCATACGGTATTAATGAATTCGAGTCAAAAAGTGAAACTAGCGATGGTCGTGATAATTCATCCTCAAAAGATACACTCCTATCTAATACATACGACGATAATAATGAAGTAAAAGAAGATGCTGTTGATATAGAAATTGGTAGACAAGATTTCGAAAAGGCGAGAAAGGATTCACGTTTCATGGGTGGTGTAGCAGCAAAGGCTGCACCATATTATGGTCTATCAGTAGTAGATGATTCCAATGATGAAACTGTGTATGATGATGTACGTCCATGGCAGAAGACAGAAGATACTATTTAAATTATTATTTAATCTAATTTTGAAGTTTTACAGTTACTAATAGAATAAAACAGTACAGAAAAGAACAAAAATTGTTAAAAATTAGTGTGAACATATAATATATAATCTTTTTAACTTTTATGATATATATGTGAGAAATAATCTGCATGTGTGCAAACGCCTCTCCTTTTTAATTTACAATATATTCTACTAGTAAGTAATTGCTATTCGGAAGACTCAAACTAGAAAGATACTACAATTGTATAACGACGACACCAATCAAAGACAACAACCACTACACTAAAATTAAACCAGCACATGAACGTAGCAATTATCCACAATATATATATATATATACTACAACTATATCGCTTGCCTTTTAAGAAAATTAATGACGTGCATGGCAACATGAATGAACAATTAATTATAATCTTGCAGTTGTAAAAAAATAGTATATATATAGATAAATTTACGTTTACGGTAGTAGCAAGTGTCCGGGTCGTTCGTTCCCCGTCATGGAATTCTTTCGTTTTATATATTGACATACCAATTGCATTATATGATACTATGGACTCATCGGGAAGCATATCAGCGGGTTTACTGAATCCCTTCTATTTTATATACCTATACAGAATCACATGGATTAGTTACCAAACCGACTTTTGGCGCACGTACCGCATTAAATGCTAATACGCCCATCTTGCTTATTATAGCGTGATCATAACGAGGAGAACTGATATTTTACTACTCTGCTACTTTATAGTTTTTTCCCCATCATCAACATTGAGCTAATTTTGAAGAGATTGTCTAGAATCAAATGATCCCTAGTAGTGAAAGAAATGAGCCTATTCGGAGATCTTTTTTCTTCCAATCCAAAGAAAATGCAACCATTTTCTATTGTCTTTGTGGCGGTAGGCATGGTGTTTTCAGTGATACGAAGTTTTCGGATAACAGCTGGGATTACTATTTGGTGGCGATGAAAATTGTTACTAAAAGATACAATATGTATATGTAATCCTAAAACCTCCATGGTGTTTTTTTGTTAGTTAATGTTGAATAGTGGATACAGTAAGAATGATCTGTTGCAACACCTTTTCATTTTAATTCGGATAAGAACGTCCAAGGGAACGACAAAAATCCAAAAGGATTTTTAGACTTGCCGGCTTGGTAATATCCTCTCCATCCCCAAGTGCACCACAAACTTCATAACCATCAATTTTTAACTTTCGATCGTTGACATGACTCACGAATACGTTCATTTCGATGCATTTAAAAGATCCGGTATATTTGGTTTGGGTTTTCACTCGAACTGAATTCAACGTGAAATTGTAAAACATCGTTGGTTCAATTGTGTTTTTGTTTTTGGACCATTTGACAGCCTTCGCTCGATGTATGGTGCTTTTACGTTCTCGATCCGACAACTTATAATCGCCATAAACGACCCAACGGGACGATAGTTCTTGATTTGACCATGGTGAAATGAAGGCATGTTTTGCTAAACAAACACCCATTCCGGTGACTTTTTCAATGACCACTTGCTTATCCGAATCAACATGGTAATGCGCCTTGTAACCTGCATTCAAATCATCGTCCGTCATGTGGCACACCACCTCCGTTTTTTCCAAAGTGGACTCAAAGCCTAATTTTGATAGCACGTCCAGTACCTTGCTATGGGCTTCTCCATTGAGATAATTAGAAAAGCCGGCTTTGAGATCCTTTCTAACATCAAGCAAATTAAGTTTCTCGACCGAAAGTGGACCAGAGGGAAATGGAAAATGAGAAGGCATAAACAATTGATTTCCGATATGGAAAGACATTTCGACTGCTTCAAATCTTCCCGTATCGAGATTTCCTAAGATTATACCAGCAAAATTTTCCAGGAACGCATCTTCTTCACTCCAAACTGCAAAATTATTTCCCTTACTTTCAGTCGTCGGATCCACAATGCAAGCAGCAACATCACCTCCAATTGTCTTAACCAAGGCATATACCTGGTTGCTGTCTCGTAAAATCGGACCTAAAGGATGCTGATAAGCATTCTTCATCTCGATAAATTCGGCGGCATCATCTTTTGTTTGAAAGAATTGTTCATCCAGTAAATTTAATGTAGATTCCGGGTGTGGATAAGCACCTCCATTGTTTTCACATTTTTGAATTTGTTTCATAATCATTTCTTTGGCATCACGTTTTTGTTTTGCATTTCCATTAACCCGAAGACATGAGCTCTGGCGACCATTGTCTTCCGTAGACCAAGTACTATTTTTGTTTTCAATAAGCTTCACCGTTGCTCCAGTACGGTTCTTCAAATGTTTCAAATTACGGCCTTTCGCACCAATAAAATGACGAGGCGATGATCCATCCGGAATTGGAATATCCTCTGAATAAAAAGAATTCGACATTAAACTAGCTAACTTTTAAATTTATTCACTATTAATTTGAGAATTGGTTCGTTTTTTGTCGGTCCTGTTTAGCCGATTTGATTTGTCCGTACGTTTCCTTTTTTAATTATATGGTTGACCTATTGATATCGATCTTTTGGCAAGTGAACTGATGTTGTTGCCGATGATGTTTCTATTGTTTATCCACAAGAAAATTATCCTACAGAGATCTTTGTTTCGTCTGATAAGTTTGTTCTAGTACTAAACAGATCGATATCAATGGAGGTTAGATTAGTTACATTCCCATTGTATACAAGTGAAAACCTGTCTCCATGAGGACCAGGAATTAAAAAAATCATCAAGTCCGACTTGTTAGACTAAAATTCACATGTACAAACAATTCGCGCGATGAAGAGGATAGGACTGACTGACTCACTGACAACCAACGTTTTTACAGCACCATTAGCATTTATTGCCCCTCATCTTTTCCCCAAGAAAACGTAACACACGTACTGTAACACAACGGTATCGAATCAGCAATTCAAGGTATGTTGCACACGAACAAGACACACAAATCCGTCGTCGACAACACATCATGTCAACACAGGTCCAATGGGTTAGCATTATGGACACATTTAGTTCCAGCTCATGCAACTGCTCGGCATACAATTAAGATATCGAGAGAGAGTGATGCGAGAGTCGAATAGTTTAATTCAAATCATACTTAAAAGATACACACACAATACAATGATGTCGAATAGTAAAAGTAAGTTCCTCGGTAGTTGCTGTTCTATTTCATGTGTCTAGCAATATTATATAGAATGTTTGTTTGTGGACCGATGAAGATTAAAAATGCTCTAGAATTACTCCGCGACAATGCAGGATAAATCATACCAAAAACGAGGCCATTATCATGTGAACATTATTATTATTACCTATATTGCATATTGTAGTAAAGGAGAGAAACCTGGCTATGAAGAATTACTGCACTGGGCACAGATCCTTCGGGAAATGCTGCACAACGCATAGCGGCCTAGAAACCCGCGTATTCTGAGTCTTATTGTATCTCGATTGTAACAGCGACGAAGACGACTACGACAATCCCCTTTCAAGCTGCGTGATCCATCTATCAGACCGACTTGATTCGTACTTCCTTTTCTTCACTGCATGTCCTGCTTTTGCTCACTCACTCATTCACCTCGCTCTTATATTTCTTGCCCTGACTTTTTCCTATACTCTTACAGTGAACTTATTGTTACTGCCTTTGATTGTGTTGCTTGCATCTAAAGCACCGGCTGTGTCCGGCTTTGTTGTTCGCACGCCACAGCAAACTTCAGTCATAAATCATCACAAGCGCGAATATCGACATCGAACAACCACCAACGTCAGTCAAAAACGCAAGCACTACTTAGAAAGCACACCAAACAGTAGCCTGGAAGTAGAAGAACGGGCGACGGAAATCTTTAATAAATTTGATGTTGATAAGTCGGGTGGGATCTGTGTTGATGAATTGGTTGAGGTATTAAACAGCTTAGAGGTAGAAGCCACAACAGAAGAAACAAATGCTTTGTTTTCATATTTGGATGTAAACGGTGATGGATCTATTTCATTAGAAGAATTTTTACCCTGGTACAGTGGTAGTCTTATAGATGTTGTCAGTGAAAGAGACGATTTTCAAAATATGTTAATGTCTCGAAGGACCGTGAATAAGTTTGATTCATCATCACCTGTTTCCGATGATGTTTTACGAAGGGCGATCAAGTGTGCAATTGAAGCACCGAACCGTAGTCGATCTGAACCATGGGGGTTCATCAAGGTCGGTCCTGCAACGGTTGAAAAATTACAAGAATTGAATGCACAAGGTACCAAAGGCGGAGGGAAAACATGGAACGAAATTCCAGGTTGGTGTGTTGTTACAACCAAAGTAACACCAACTGATGATGTTGCTGAAGCACGAGATCTTCGTTCGACATTTTGTGCCATGCAAAATTTCATGCTGAGTATGTGGAGTGAGGGTGTTGGATCCAAATGGACAGAGGGACCAACACAAAATACACAACAGTTTGCCGATATTTGTGGAATCGATACATCTACGGATAAAGTTGCTGGTGTCATTTGGTATGGATTCCCCGCTATTGATGGTGGATTGAATGATGAAATCAAAACACAACGAAAGAAGGGTGTTGATGATGTGCTAACAGATTTGCCATGAGAAAATTACAGTATTTGAATCTTAATAAAAGTAAAATGTATGTGATAGTAAAATAAAATAAAGCGAAGCAAAGTTTAGAAAAAAACATTATTTTTTTCCCTTCAGTGTTCGTCTATCTATATCTTAGTCGTTTGCGTGTTTGTTAACCATAATATTGCCATTACGAAGGTACTATACGAGACTTTTCATTATCGGTATGAAATGATAGCGAGGATCTATCTATACAGTGAAATAGCATAACATACAATCATTAATCTAAAAATAAAACAATTTTTGCTGGACTTCTACCTAGCTACTATAGACAATTATGACTACGGTAGTAATTATGATGAACTCTACCGTAATCGGTCAAAAGAATAGTACAGTATGTTTAATGTCGTCATTTACTTTTCTCATCTAAAACCCCAAATATAATCCCCCCAAATTGCTTTTTCCACGATTGGATTTATCAAAATCAAGAAAGATGATATTTTTTTCCTCTTGTACATTTTGTACGGTCATCATTGAATGCACGAGAACCCCCGACAAACAATCAAACATCAATAAAAGCCATTACAAGAAAGTTGTATTAAATTAGTTCAAGTAGAATAATCAATTTGAATATCAAAAACTAAGAACCGAAACCATGCCGATTCCAACCGACATCGAAGAGATATTAGCCTCTCAAGGATCTGAAGGCCGTAAGTGATAAGTGGTCATCTAAAAGTAGGCGATAGATATCTTCGATTTCATTCATAATTTTTGCGTATTATTGAAAAACTTTATTTTAATATCGTACACGTGTTGCTTATTTTATTTTATTTTACTGTACTTTTACTTTACTTTACTTGTCACCGTGATTCTATACAAAAATATATAAATAAATAAATATAAATAGAACGAGTCAAGGAATACATTGCGTCCTTGCATGCCGAGATTGAAAAACTCGGGGGCGGTGGTGGCGACGACGAAAAGACGGACGTCGACGACGAACCAGCAGAGGATGTCGTAGAAGCTGATGATGGATTTACTGTACCACAATATGAATCTGGTGAAGATTATGATAAACAATCAGAATTAAAAATGACAGCAGCAGATTCAAAAAATGCTGGTAATCTTGAGGAGGCATTAGAATCGTACAATGGTGCTGTACAAGCCGCACCACCATCCGCATTATTATTATCAAATCGTGCCATCGTATTAGAAAAACTTGGTCATTACCAGGCAGCCGAACTGGATTGTAAACTTGCCCTTGAACAGAATCCAGATTCTGCAAAAGCATTAAAGACACGAGGAAAACTTCGATTCGAACACCTTAATGATTGGGAAGGTGCTCTTGGGTAAGATATATATATATATATATATTATTTATATTTTCCATTGTCTTTGTTTTATGTATCATACTAACCATGTTTTTTCTGATTGGAACAAAACCACTAAAATAACACTAATTCAGGGATTTGGGTAGTGCACAATCCATAGATTTTGATCCAGAAATTGCTGATATTTTGAAAGAATTGACAAAGAAACGAATTGAAAAGGAAAAGGAGGAAGCACAAGAACGTATCGAAAAGGAAAGTAAACTACGAAAGAAGGCGGAAGATATCAAAAAAGCGCGAGAAGAGGCTAGACTGGAAGCGGAAGAAGAGGCTAGAGCAAGTATGAGTGGAGGTATGCCAGGTGGTATGCCAGGTGGTATGGGAGGAATGCCAGGTGGCATGGGTGGCGGTATGCCTGGTGGTATGGGAGGAATGCCTGGTATGGCAGAAGCTATGAAAGATCCAGAAATCCTGGAAGCTATGAAAAATCCAAAGGTGATGGCAGCATTCCAAGAACTCAGTTCAGGTCCTGGTGGTCCTATGGGTCTAATGAGCAATCCTGGAAAGCTTCAAGAGATGATGGGTGATCCAGATGTTGGACCGTTCATGAATCTTCTTATGAAGAAAATGATGGGTGGAGGTGGTATACCAGGTATGGGAGGTGGAGGCGGTATGCCTGGTGGCGACGCCGACGATGGTGATGACATGCCTGATTTAGATGATATGCCGGACCTAGAATAGAACTTCATGATTGAGACTTTTCTAATTTATCCAGAGATTTGTATTGTTTAAGTTATTCATCCGGAAAAATAATATCAAAATGTACCTAGATGATTGCTACGAGAAGAACACAGACATGAATGCATGTCGAAATAATAGTCAGAGAAATATTAGTTTCATTTTTCTTTCAATTCGTAGTTTTATTTGTTGTACAATGCAAATTATGTTACATAACACACTATATTTCTGTGATGTATTGCTACTTTATAGTACAATATTCTCCTCCGTGGATTTTAAGGAAACATAATGATATGTTTCAGAATACCCAACAATGTATTGATCATAAATTAAATGCCTTAGTCTTGGTACTTTGGGAAATAATGTCAAGTTACGAAACTTTCTCAGCCAGCATATCTAAAATGCACTAGTATGCATATATTGCACTCCTAGCTCTAAAACATCATCATCAAGTGCCTGCCTTTATTTGGGAAACCAAATCTTCAGTCCCAAACAATCCTGGAACGACTGAGATTGCTTCACTACTATTCAATTGAAAACCTAGCTACCTGGTACCTATCAGCAGTATCTAATCAAAGTAACTCTCGTATCTTATTTTGAAACTGTCTTAAATTTTATTAGTATGTGACATATTGATTCGATTCGCGGCTGCCTTCCTCAAATTTTTGGTGAAGTGAGTGAAGTGATGAAGCCACGAGCCACGACTTCCTGAATGAATCGAATCTTCTAATCGTGGATGATCGTTTTCATTTTAGCGCGCACAACGGAAAAAATGAAAAATCGCGCGTTTACTGTCACACACACACAATCGAACACATGCCCGCAAGTTTAGGAAAAGAGCTCTGTAAGCGTGCAACTAAAAGGGCTTTAATGAGGAACTCTGAAGACCACGTGCTTGATAAGTAGATTCCTATAAGTACTCACACTTCACATGCTCTCTTTTCTATCACAACGACAAAAAAATACACAAAACTTACTGTCTATCGGGTACAAGCCGAATTTTAATACTTCAACATATTATTATTATGATCATTGTTCTTCAAGTTTTATGTACGACCGACATCTACGTTCTTTAACTTTTAACATTAATCGAAGTCACGTTAAGATTCATATAATATCTAAGAATATCTATAATATGTACGACCGACATCAATACTTACTACAGTTCACGTTCTTTAACTCTTAACATTAATCGAAGTCTTAAGATATCTTAAATAATTCGTCTCATTGACACGATAAAGAGAGCATATTACATCACGTTTACTATTAGCAGTTTAACAGTGCAAAGGAAAAAGAGAAGAGAAGATATCCATGCGAGAACATACTTCAGGACACACACACTGGTATACATACCATACATCTCGCAATCGCAATCGATATCACAGTCACAATCACATAATTTTGGAAGATGAAGGTGCCGTATGCTGTCGCAACGAACACGAGGGTCCTTGTCAACGACGATGACGACAACAACAAGAGCAAAATGATGGTAAAGAACCATCATCATCCTTCCTCTTCATATGTTGCTTCTTCGTTAGCAGAAGATGAAGAGGTGACAGATACACCCCACTGTTGCGATGACGTATGCGTATCATGTTCGACTTCCGTTTTACAGCAATCGTCATCATGCTCGTTACTTAATACGGAATGTCCTCAATCTATACTATCAGTATCTACGTCTACATCCGAATTTGGATTTAGAAAATCACCATCGTCACTTCTAATAAAGGATACAGATAAAATTATCTCATCGTCGTCATCGTCTCTGAAAACAGCAAAGATACCATCATCGTTTACGATTCTTCGTTTAAAATACCTCCTCGTAGTCTTGGTTATCATGCTAGCTGATGGATTGCAAGGTACGTACTAGTATACAGTTATAACGATCGTTTTTCCAATTTTACATCAAAATCGTCCCACCGATTATTACCCACTAAAATACGTTTCTCTTTGTTTTGTCCCCCCTTCTCTTATGCTATGATACATACAGGAACACACTTGTACGTCTTGTACGAATCATATGGATTCAATGTAGCAAGTTTGTATGCCTTGGGATTTGTCACGGGAGCCGTAACGACACCTATTACTGGTCCACTTATTGATAAATTCGGAAGGAAGCGTTCCGCTATGCTGTATTGTATCCTTGAAATGGGAATTAATTTACTCGAACAGTATCCGTTTTTATCTGGACTTTTGGTTAGTCGTATGGTTGGAGGAATTACTACTAATCTATTATCATCAGTATTTGAAACATGGCTCGATACTGAATTTCGAAATCGGCGTATAAGTAGTAACAGTGCTGCTGCTTCTAGCGCTACCACGAACACTACTACTTGTACTACTACTACTACTACCACTATTGATGATGATGATACCACTACTACTACTACTGCGTCTGGATCAGTCACAAGCGAATGGAGCAAAGGTACTATTTATACCGATGGTAATGATGATGATGCAGAAGAACAAGAACAAGAAGAAGATGATGAAGATACCATCGCTAAAGACGAATATGAGCTGATCATGAGAGATTCTGTCATCGTTAGTAACCTAGCATCTATCGCATCAGGATATCTTGCCCACTTATTGGCTGAAAAATACGGTCCGGTCGGTCCATTCCAGGGAGCTGTTACTTGTACGGGAGTTGCATTGGTTGCTGTTTGTTTGTTGTGGACAGAAAATTACGGTGTATCACCAGTATCGTCAGCGTCATCATATTATGAAAAGAATGAGGAGGCAGAAGAAGAAGAAGACGACAATGTCAATCGTGAAAACGGCTCCTACGAGCAAAAGGAACCTCTTCCGTCGTCAAAGAGCATAAGGGAATACATTGTGGATGCCATGGCAACTTTCCGGTCCGATTCGAAAATTCTAACCATAGGGATCATTCAAGGACTTAGCGCGGGTTCGCTTCAAATCTTTATCTTCTTATGGTCTCCTACGCTTCAAAAGTTTGCGTCGTCTGGTGTTGATGGTAGGCAGATCGCACCTTTCCCAATATTTAGTTGGGCGATGGATGGATCGGGAGAACCTGCATATGGATTGATATTTGGTGCTTTCATGGCTGCTGGTGTCACTGGAGGTCTATGTGCGCCTTATTTCCGCCAAACGGTGTCCCTCCTCTTTTCATCACCAAAAAATAAGAACAGACCATCTACATTGCAAACGATCCACGTCGAAGCGGAAGGCATTACCGTTAGGCCAATGATATTGGAGTTCTTGGTGGGTATAAATTATATTATTGCCGCTATCCTTCTACTTATTCCTTGCATACTCCCAGCGACATCCCCCGAATCCTTTTCGATCGCTCTGGCCTCATTCTTGACATACGAATTCCTTGTAGGCGTTACGATGCCAAATGAAGGTGTGATCCGATCAATCTATCTGCCCTCGGATGGCAGAGCTACCATGATGATGGTGCCTCGAATGGTAGTAAATTTGGCAGTATCACTAGGGGTTCTGTTGACAAAATGCATGGCGTAAGTGTTTTACCCTAGTGAAATATTTTGTTTTAGAAGATGATTGTGTTCGAAATGTCGTAGTAGACTATACTGTAATGTCGTCATGATCAACATGCTCACCACCATCATCATCAATTTACCTCTCCCTCTCCCCTTTTTTCTATCTTAGAACGCAATCAGCGTTTGTAGCAATTGCTCTTCTCATGGGTTGTGCGGGTTGTCTCCAACTATCTTTCATTTCTCGTCGGGAATGGGCAATGATCCATCAACATTCAATTCACCATGCTCGCTCACTCTCGATAACAGCATCCAAGCTGGTTTGGCCACTCGAGGAATCTAACAAACTCAAGGACGAATAACTTGAGGAAGAGAGTAAATCAAGGGGAGAGATGAGTATAGTATATACATGCATCTACAATTTTGCTCACTATCTATGGTTTGATATCCAGTATTCTTTATCTACGTTTCATGACATGGGGAAAGTTATGTATCCGAGGACTAAATGATATACTCTACATTCTGGCTGATTATATCAAGTTAGTTCAAGAAATAATTTAATATACAGAATATACAATTTTCAGTCAAATACATTGTTATAAAAAAGAAACCGATTACTTGCATTACTTATCGATTAGAGCAAACTCAGTATTTTATTTTAGTAGGTGGTCTTAGAAATCCGGCAGCTTTAACCTGTCTGGTTAGAGAATATCATTTTATCTCCTTATTGCGAGTACATATATTGTTGCTTGAGTGATACTAGTTATGCAGAGAGGCCGTACACTTATTACCCATGCCCCGAAACTTCTTCTTAAGCAGATCATGAAACTTTCTTTTATGTGTAACATAATGGACGGAATGTCTCTACAATGCACTGCTAGGACTAGAACAAAAAAATGACCACAGTACATTTCTAAATGTAGTATTCTACAACAAGTCGCACTAGATTACGAGTAGGTAGTATAGATCACAACCATACTATAGTTTAACGAACTTTATATCATCTCATCTGGCATACGCATATCGTCATGAAAGACGTACGTATAATTATAGTTTCCGGTTCCATCTTTGCAGTGTTGATCTTTGTAAAACTTTGAAGCGGCATTGAGGGCATCAATCATACTACAAACCATAAAGGCATACTCCTTGGCTTGTTTAGGTTTCCACTCTTTGATTTCGCCGGTGTCAGGTTTAATTGCTGATGTATATTTCATTGCAGCATCATCCGGTGGAGGCATAAGTAGTGGTGCCTTACAAGAAATGAAATCTTTTCGCAGTCTATACTTACCAATGAACCATTTTCCAATATAGTACCTTTGACAATAATGTATCACATGGGGATACTCACTTTTTGGGAAATTTTTGCAAATATTCTCTTTGGGGACCTTGTCTATCAATGGCCATCCTTTAGAATTGGTCAAAAGAAAATCAAGCAACGGTGAGAAGATTTTTCCTATAGAAATAAGTTCTCGCAGGAGCTCGCAATACGTAACGCAGATGAATAAAAATAAAGATAATAACGTCAACGGTGAACGGGTAATAGTCGCGACGTACCTTCCCCACCAGCCCAAGGATCAGACACTGCAAAAGAATGGGCTACGGTATGCCGTAAGCCTAAATGTGCTGCTGCAAGGTTGTAACCAAACATTCTATCGTTTCCAAAAATAATATGCAAAGAAGATGGTGAGAATCGAACTTTATTTTTAAAATAGAAAGATCACCCTCTAATAACACCCTCAAGTAAAGGTCTAAAGAGATACTTACTCTGCTAGTAGATGTGGATATTCATCATGAACTCTCGGTACGATATCTGACCAGGTCGTAACAAGCGACCACATGTCCTTTGCTGTAGCTGCATACGCACATAAAGAATATACAAGATCATTTAAAAATTAGAAATATGTTCAGTAAATAGTGAACGAGAATTCAAAAATCGAAGTTTGCGCCAAAAGCAGAACGAAGTATAATTCTTACCGACATATGGCTAGCAATAAGTACCATCGTTTATAGTAATAAGTTCGATCGTTTGAAAAAGAAAAAAAAATACGACATTAAATTGAGAAACAACGTCCTTTCGATAAAGGTAGGTATGGATACGCAAGTAATCCATCCTCCTACAATATATATTCCACACGTTTCAACCTGCTATTGTCCTTTTCTGCTCATGTTACATGTTATATGTTACTTACAGGACCCATAGCCATGTAATAGTCATACGCTTCAGAACGAGACATATTCGAAACTGGAGTGGGAAGTCCAACCTTTTTAAACACATATTCAGGATCTACCTTAGTCAACCATTGCAACCCGTATCCGAATTGTTGTGAAAAAGGAGAACCATGTTCAACTTTTAGTTTGAATTTTGGTTCCTTTACTTTCCAATGTTCAGAAGAATTTGTAAAGTCATTCGTAAAGGGTCGTAACATGATTTGATCTGGATCCATTAAAATAATAATTGAATCGTCATGAAGTTTATGATTGTCTGGATATCCTAATACATTTTCCATCCAATGTCGTGTGCCGAATGGTTTATTGAAATATTTAAATGGCTTTTTGTCCTTTTTTGGTACTCTTGAAAAGTCAGGTGTCAAATGTAGATGATTTTTGTTATCGGGTCTCATAGATTCGATTTCATCCGAGAAAACCGCTTTTAGTTTCTTTTCATCATCAGCACTACAACCTGAAGATATTCTTGTCACATGTCCCTCCTGACCTGACTGAAAGACATGGTAAAAAAATACATATGATTGCCAATCTTGAAAAATGGAACATCCTGTAGAAAATACTGTGTGGTAGGGACTGGAATGGGTCCGAAAAAAATTCTCATCGTTGTCGCTGTTCATATTCCGATCCATTAAGTTGATGGTAGTATCACCTGTTTTTGTAGAAGATAATTTCTCCACCACCAAAGCCGACGAAGATTTTTTTTCTAGCTGAGCTGCAATACTATGACTTTGTTTTTGTCGTTCGGGAGACATGTGATGTTCTGTCGTCGTCGTCGTCATCGTCGTCGTCATCGTCGTCGCATCGTCCAATGATATTAATGGCACGACGACGAATAACGATATCGAAACGAATATCACAGCCGCAAGAAAAATAATGGATAGGGCTTTGTCTGTTTTCAACCAAGGAATCACTGCAGAAGATGACGTCCTTTTTCGTTGTTTCTTTTGACCACCACCACCACTACTGGTGACGACACTACCGTTAGCAGTCGCAACAAGGTTGAGAGCCATGACAACAAATAATGTACACAAATAATTATTCAGATGACGAAATATATGGATAAAAATGAAACCGCGGCGTATAATCTCTTTCTTTCTCTATCTCAACTGACTCCAAGGCTTCTTAATTTAAGTCGGGTGATGAGATAATACACTGTGCATGAGACGACGATCGATATTACTAGCTAGTACTGTACTTCATTAGAAATGTTTTTGTAGCTATGATACTTCTGCATAACTTAGTAGGCAGTCAAAAGTCAAAAGTCACAATTCGCTCACTTCGCGTTTCACAAACAAATTAATTCATAAATTCGACTCACTCGATCAATTCAGACATTTAAAAAAATGCATTCGAAATCCAGCAACAACTATGACATAAATCATATCCTTGACCATGGCGAAAGCAAACTGAACAATGAAAAAACCTCTTTTGGCGAGCACATTTCTGCTGCTAATAATAGCTATAATTGATACATTCTATTCCAACTTTGTTACCATCACTAGCGCATGGATCATATCGCGGAACAAACCACCGCAAACGATATTAAGGAGGCAAAGATGCCAACGTCAACGTCAACGTCAATGCCGACACCGTTGTGTGCTGAATACGCATCTTCTACCAAATATCTCTGTTGATACGATTGATGGTGAGGATACACGGGAGAACAAAGTACTATCATCATCATCATCACCATCATCACAGACACAAAAACAATATCTGGAAAGGATAGGTTTTTCTCAAAAAGAGATAGCCGCATTATTGGACGACGATCATTTCTCTCCCAATTTCCAAACGTTACAACGTCTCCTATCGGCACATTTGCTGACTGTTCCATTTGAAAATCTGGACCAGCACTATCATCCCGCTCATGGCGTCAATACACCTGAAATTCTTCGTAAAACTGAGGACAACGGTCTTCCTACCCTACATGTAATGCGATCAGTGGAAAAGATTGCATACCAACATCGAGGTGGGTTTTGTTTCGAATTGAACTTTTCCTTTTGTTGGTTACTACGAAGTTTAGGATACGAAGCACGCTTAGCATTGGTAGATGTTGGATGCAAACAGGAAACACCGGCTCATGTGGTCATCTTAGTTGATGAAATATCCTTACCATCGTCATCTACTACTACTTCTTCCAGTAATGATGACGATGAGGATGGTGATAATAGTGACGACGATTGTACTACGGCTACCTTGGTTGACGTTGGCTTTGGTTGTCCAGGTGTGTGCGACGTTTTACTTCCTTTACAATACAAACACGCAATCACGGATCCGCACGGAGATATCTTTAGATTTGACGTCGATAATATAGGTAGTATCAATCAAGAGAAGAACAGCAAAACAATAATAGGTAATGATGCTATTGCTACTGACATTGCTAATCCTTTTTCCCGGTATAACACTATACTTTATCGTACACGCATCGATACGGGTATGGAAGAACCTATGTACAGATTTCATTCCAATGACAAATTGGATTATGACAATGAAGAATTTGCCGCGGGTCTACACAGAGTTCTTAATATTAGTCCAACATTCACAGGGAAATGATTATGTGTTGTCAGTACCGACAAGGGACATATTACACTTGGTAAGGATTATATTAAATGGGTCGAGCAATGGAAAACGGCGAAGCAAATCGATCTACCAACCGAGACGGATTGGCGAACCGCACTTCTAAATTACTTTAAAATAGAGTTATAATAATTCAAAGAAGAATGTTAAAAGAAATGATAACATTTATCTTTCTTTCGTCTCATTTGTATGATTCTTCCAGTTAAACTCGAAAAGATACAGACTCGGGAGCCTACACTAGTCTAAATACTGATTAGATATAGACGATGAAATTGATTCTAAGTTTGAGCTGGTTTTTAAAATCTTTCTGTCCGTGACTGGGGATATCCAGTCCCGCGGTATACACTACCTTCATTCACTTCGATGCATGATGTGAGGAATCCTCATTCATCATTGTCAACTTTTGTTACAACACATGCAACGCTTCACAATCTTGTATTGTTGTATTTATCTCACGGTGGAAGAGATCATCAGTGAAGATCAATAGAGCGGTTTCATTTTTGTTAAAGCAACATACTTCAATTGTTAATAACGCCTATCGCATCAACCTGACAGTCCAGAAATCATGAGCGACGAAAACGCAAAGGCGAAGGCAAACGTCGACGATGATAATGGTATTTTCGAATCGATAGCTGCAGTTCGATCCTTCTTAATGTTGGATACTCCTACTCGCTCCCTATTCGCTGGCGGCGAAAAACTGCAACGACATCCGTTCTTTTCTCCTCCGGACTCGACAACACCAACATCAGCATTAAAACCAGCCGCCGCGAAAATAGACGACATCGTCGGTGGACGATCTCCTGTTGGTCTACCGCCATCATCACGAAATTCTTCTCCGTCTGCGTTGTTGTTGAGGACTCCACGAACAGCTCAAAGACTACCACCGACACCAGAAGTGACGACAGCATTGCGGAAGACTGTCCGTACGTTAGAAACATCTCATGTCGATCTGAAAAATCAGTTGGATGAAGAGATCCAAAGACGAAAGACTTTAGAAGTGACGTACAAACAATTGAATGAATTCCGAACCAAGCAAACATGCCAACTCGAGGTAATAACATCGTCACGAGATAACTATCGTAATGAAACAATCGGATTAAAAATGTTGCTTGAAAAGGAACGAAAACAAAATTTGGAAACAGTATCCGCGTTAAGATCAGCCGCAGAGGCGATTGTTCCAGTAGTCGAGTCACAACGATCAAAGGAGAATGACAAATTGAAATATGAAATCGAAACACTCCAAATAAAAATTCATAAAAAAGACGAAAGATACGCATCATCAGAATCTCTTGTTAAGTCCCTAACGAAAGAAGTTGAAACACTCAACGCTGACCTTAAAAGTTGTCAACAAAATTACGAATCGACGCTCCAAACAACTATCGAAAATCATTCGAAAGAAATGGAAGCCCTACAGGTGCGAATCGTATCTGAATGGACAGGAAAAACAAACATAATAAAAGAAAAAGAACAAATGGTTCTTGAACAGGTACGAAAGAACGAACTTTAATTAATTATCAATAATAGCAAAACCACGAAACACGTTCGCTCATGACTAACACCTGTTTTCATTTTTCTTTCGTGATCCACTCTATTTTATCTACTTCTGTTTGGTTTACGATATGTCGCTACTGTCATCGTTATTGTTGCTATTGATAATTGACGTACAACGATCTAAAAATGCATACACCTCGTGCAGCTGAAAGAGGCCAAAAATGATATAAACAAGCTAAATGTACAACATTCGACCGAGAAAGAACAGATTGTATCCGAAAAGGCCGAATTAGAGGATTCCTTGAAGGAAGCAATAGATGCGCAAGGGGAATTGGAACAAGAGGTAAGGATTCAAAATTGAAATCAAACTGAAAACCTGGTGTCGTCGGATTTTTTGTTGTTGTGCGCTATTGTTGCAAAGAGAACGGTTTTGTCTTGTCTTGTTTTGTCGCGCCGAATAAAGTGGCAAACGGAGATAATTCGATTGTTTGTCTACTCGCTTCTTTGCTCCTCTCAAATCTCCTTTTGATCCTCACAATCTTTATTTCGTTCCATTCGATTTCCGAAATACAATTTCTCATTTGTGTATAGCTCGAGGATATTACCGGCCAGCTAACTCAATTGCACGAACGGGTCAAGGAGGCTCACGTGGCTCGTAAGGAATCCGAAGAAGAGGTACGTACTAATAAGCTGATAGCAGAGATGCAATAGTAGATATATTTACGAGTAGCAATATAATCTAATGAAGTCTTCGTCCGGATAATGTTGTGGGCCATTACGTACTATGTTTTTTGCATTGTTGTGTGCTGATCTGGTCTGTGATCATTATTGCTATCTTTGTTGAATGCATCCGTATATAGTTACAAGTGCTGATCACTGAGTTGGGTTCTGTCAAGGAACAGCTCGCTGTCAATCGAAAATTGCAATCGGAAAAGGACGAGCTAGAACGACGATTGCGTGATGCCCAGAACCACGCCAAGCAATCTGATGCTTCCGAGACTCAGCTCGATGTTCATAAGGAAGAACTAGAACAACGATTGCGTGTCGCAGAGGACAAATGTGCGACCTTCGAAAAGGAACTTCAAGAAACTAATATGGAATTAGGGGGGTTAAAACAAAACCTCGATGAAGCGGAGCAGATTGAACTGCAAAATGAAGAGTTAGTAAGCCGTTTGCGCGATATGTCAGAGGAGATGGCAGATACCGGAAAGTTACAAGAAAATTTGAAGGCAGTTCAATCCGCCATGATACAAAAAAATGAAATGGTAAGATTTAGTACTAAATTTTGATCGTGAATCCGCCTTTCATTCGCTTTATATTCTGTTCTAATACACGCATGTCGTATGAATATGGCTCTCATATACTTGTTATGTTTGTACACAATTAATATCCAGTTACACAACGTACAGTTGGAACTTGAAGAGGCCAATTCACAGCTTTCTAAGCAAAAGGAAAATGTTGCTTCAGCCACAGTAGTAAATATGTCGACAGAGTTACAAGCGAAGAAACGCATCGTCATCAATCTTCGTTCTGAGCTAGACTTGGTTCGCAGGTATTTATCGAAAGCAGAAGAAATGCTGAAGAGGAAGAATACAGAATTGTCAAACAACAAAACTGGTGGTATCGTAGAAAATCTTCGAAAGGAACTTAAGGTGGCTAAAGCACAAAGTGCACTTTTAGAGGAACGACTCGATAGTTCTAAATTGTCCAACGAGAATAGTTTGGTAGAAGTCGCCACTAATCGTGAACAAGTGCGGAATTTAAAAGAGGACCTGGAGGAGGTTATGGAAGAGAAAATAAACGGTGATCACCAAGAAATAATCGATGTGGATGACGGAAAGCGTGACATGGATGATGAAGACAAGGATAGTCCAAGAAAGCGTCAAAAAATAAAAACAGACGATTATGACGAGGATAGTGATGTAGTAGTAGACGATGGCGATGACGATGACGATGATGATGACGCTGACGCTGATAATGATAATGATAATGATAATGATAATGATGATGATGATGACGAAAGTGACGACGACGATAATTCGGATGATGACGATGATGATATTATATTGTAACTACGAAAGATGAATGGGGAAAGCAAAAAAATGAATGACTTCAAGACTAGCTACTAAGCATCAGAAGTAATATAAGGTTACACTTTAAAACTTTTGACGTATTAAAAGAACGTATTGATGTGTTACACCAAGGACAAAAGAAGGATGAAGATCTACTATTACATGATTGAAATAATTCAATACTACTGTATTAAATCTATTTATTATTGAAAACTAACGTCTCCCAATTCTAACACTGTTGGCAATATCTGTAATTTTTCGATTGTTGTTTCGCCTTGTACATTATCATCATCATCATCATCATCATCATCATTTTTACTAATACTAACGTCTTCAAAGAGTGCGGATGATGCTTTCTTAAATTGTGCCATGGCCTTTACCAACGGCTTTCGTTGTTGATTAAGGTCATCATCATCATTGTTACCGTTATTTTTGTTTCCATTCTTTGGTTGGAGGAACAACTTCCCCCATCCGTCATTATTGTTGTTATTACCGTCACGTAAATTTCTATACCACAAACTTTCTAGGACCTGTTCTTGTGCATCTTCCCAAACAGGACTTCTACATATATCCCACATTGGATCAAATGATTCCTCATCTGGTAAGATAAATCGTATCCAATTACGTCGTCGAGAACGACGTGGACGACGATTCCCTCTTCCACTACCACCCACATCATCTAAGGCACGTGGCAGTTGCTGATACAACGCTTGTTCAATATCCTTACATGTTACAAATTGAGTGGACGGATTCTTCCAACAACAAGAAGAAGACGACGAGGATGGTGACGCATTACTTGTATCGACACCGTCATTGTCATCGTCATTCTCATCGTTGAAAAATACTTCCTCCACAGACCGTCGAACGGTCGATACCAGTAGAGGAATTCCTTTATTTAATAGATATTGATGACTTTGCATTAATATAGATTCTGCTTCTGCTTCGCCTTGCTGTTGTGATGTCAACCAATGAAATTGTACTGTCAAACTCATTAATAGTAATGCATACGCGTAGGATGATACCATCATCCTCGTTGTTGTTTCTACTAAAATTTCACACCATAATTCTTCTTCCTGTTGTTGTAATTGTTTTATTTCACGTTCATATTTACTGGTATCATTATCGTTATCGTTGTCGTTATTACCATTACCATTATCATTATTATTACCATTACCATTGCCATCCTTCTTCTCTTCTTCTTCTTCTTCTTCTTCTTTGTCTTCTTTTTGTTGTTGTGTTTTTAGTTTTAGTTTTTGTTGTATTTGACAACGACATAAACGTAATGATTTAAGTTCCTTAGTTTGGATTGATGAATCAGTTAATTTTTCAATTATAGGTTTCAATGTTGGAAAACATTTACGAAATGCAATTTTTGTTTGATATTGACAACGAACCAATTGTTGTCGACGTGTAAGTCTTACTTGGTTTTTGCTACTAGTACCTGATCGTGTACTACGTTGTTGCTCAGGATTATTATTACTACCAGCCAATAACCAATCAGCGGCACCGATCGCGGCAGTCGACAACCATGAATAATTTTTCTTATTATTATTGTCAGTGCTGTTCTTCCTATTGCTATTCTTGTGAGAAGAATATTGTTGTTGCTGATTTTGCGATCGTTGTTCCGTGCTAAAAAATGAAGGAAGGTCTTCTTCTAATGGACGTTGCATTCCTTCTTCTTCTTCTTCTTCTTCTTCTTCTCCTTCTTCTTCATGATCACTTCTATTATTATTACCATTATCGTCCTTCAGATACCATTGTGCTAAACGATATGTACCATAAGCAACGGCTGCAGTAGTCGCTGTTGTAGTGATGATGGAAGTTTTACTACGTGATGGAGAATGAGTTGTTCGTCTTCTTCTTCTTTCTTGTTGAGGAGGAGACGACATAATCTATGATTCGTTTTACAGTATTGAATACTACTCTCGTTATACTATTGTTTTGTCGTCTTTGTGTTTGTCCCGGGTATGGATATTTAATTAGGTCAGAGTAAGAAATATGAGGAACAAGTTACGATTTGACCAGGTTGTGTTGTCTGTGATGTTGTGATGTTGTTCATGGCGGTGTTGATGTGTTTTGTGATACTAAGCGTTTCATCCTCCTATTCTTTTTCCGCGAAGCTCGCTAACTACACTCCTGAGCAATACACTTATTTTAGAGCTAAGGTAGTACTTAGTCAAGCGGGAGTGGAACGACGGCTGTTGTACAGGGCTTCAAGGCTGTTGAACTTTCAAAAAAAACCCATCATAAATTTTTAAATAAAGAATTGAAATTGACTCGTTCGTACTTTCGTCAACGAATCGCACTCACGACACATCTTGATACCATAAGATATTGAATATACTAGTCGGTCGTATCAACAACGTCAATCATTGCAATTGTAGTCGAGGTATTATACATTAACAACGAGAGACACAGGACAAAGGAAGAGAGAAAACCGATTCGAGGAATCAATTATCAATCAATCACGATAACAAAAACAACGCCTTCGACGCGTATGAGAATGAATAATAATAATAATTCGATTCTTTTATTTGCTTTGCTACTGCTGGTGTCGTCGTCGACGAAGAAAGTAGTGGTGGAGGCATTTGTTATACCCGGAGGAACAAAAATAATACAGCATGGAATATCGGATATCATAGGTGGTATTGATTTGAGACGAACAGCAACAGCAACAACAACAACAACAACAAAAATACCGAACACTGCTTTCTCATCATCATCATATTCGTTTCAATTACGTTCGTTGCAACAAAAACAAGAGCAAGAACAAGAACAAGAACAAGAACAAGAAACGCCATCTAAGAACAATAATAATGTTCCTAGTAATGAATATGAACGATTACTATTAGAAGCAACAAAAATGAGATTAGAGGCAGAAAAGATGGACATTGATTTGACATTAAAAAAGATAACAATATTAGAAGATAAATTATCAGATGATATATGGTTAAAAAAACAAAATGGTCAAACCGTGAAAGATTTGTATGAACAATTACGTCGATTACAAATGAAAATTGATGGAGACGATACTGATAATAATGGTAGCAGTCCATCGACAACAAGTATCAATGATGACAAAAATAAGGAAAAGAAATATTCTAGCAGCAGCAGCAGCAGTAGCAAGAAAAACAGTAATAAGAATATACCACCAATTGCTGGTTTTGATAAGGATGATTTAGAATTGTATGTACCCATTGCGGAAGATATATATAGGATGGCACCAGATTCGTCATTAGAAGAGCGGATGATATTATTTCGTGACGCGCCTGAATTACAAGCACATTTTAAAGAAAAGATACAGAAATTATTACTAGGACCATTGGAGGAGATGCAAGAATTAGAAACATTAAAACAAAATTATTTTGATTCGTCATCCTCGAGAGAACGTGAATCATTATTAAAACAAATTAAACGATTAGAAAAGAAACAGGAGGACAATAATATTTCAATCGGTAGTGGTGATGATGCAGCATCAATAGCAGCTAATAATGATAACAATTTAGGATTTGGATTCAGTGATAATATATATATACCTCCTGAAGATTTACCAGTACTAGTAGAAGATGAATTAGAAGAACGGTACGAAACAATTAAAGCACTTCCTGACATCCTTGTTGCGGTTTACCTTCAACGGAATGGACTGTATAATTTACCAGTTGCACTTAACACAATCAATGTCGATATTGGTCGTGATGGTATCGGGTTCAATATGAGTATAGCTAATAATAACTCATCTAAAAGTATAGGTACAACTACAAGTGAGAATGACAACGGCAAGGACGAAGATGAAGTCAGTAAAAAATTGAATGAAGTCGTCGCAGTCGAAGAAGATCAGTCTGCCACGACTACCACTGTTGTGTCCCAGACCGACACCTCGTCGTCCGATTTAACGACTGCTGCTGCTGCTGCTACTGCTGTGCCCGATAGCGGCACCGACGTCTCGTCGTCGTTCGATTTATTTGAAAATCTGAAACTAGCGATTCAATTGGACTATTACGACTTACAAATTCAGCTCCTCGATCAAGCACGGGATATCCAACCGATGACCGATGAGTTACGTAAGGATTTTTCTTTAGCATTCCGATCATTACCGGTAGATGTACGAAAACGATTCGTTGTTACCAATCTAAGGATTGATAAATTCACAGATTCCATTCTAACTTCGAATGAAGATAACGACATAGAAGAGGTCCTAGAGGAAATTTTAAAACCACCAGATGATCTGATTTCACCCTTCATGCAAATCGGTTCACTTTTTGATCAGAAGGGTAAAAAAAATATTATGGTTGTCGGCAACGGAGATGAAGGCGTGAGTCAAATCCAACCGGAACGACCGGAATACAATGATGTTGAATTTGTTGACCGATCTAGATATTTAGAAGAATTCTTTCCATCGGTTGCGTTATTGGAGGACCAACGTCCGACCCAAGAGGATGTGGATCTATTCGTAAGAGAATGTCTGAGTGGTCCTAACAAGCCATTCATGGTTACGAGTAAACCAGAACGAGTGATTGGAGGATATTACGTTTGGGGGACAAACGTTTTGAACAACAACAGCAATAATAAGGACACGACGACCTCCGCGACTGACATGCTTGTACAGGAAGTATACAAGCGATTACAGAACCAACCTTCTATAAAAGATAAGATCGAATTTTACTACATATTGGATCCATCACCACCCACTGACGAAGAAATGGAATTAGAAGTTGGATCAAAGCCTGTTTTTTTGATAACAGCTAAGGATCCAGATACTATGTACAATCTATCGTTGCCATGGACGAAGTCAATTGTAACTATATCCGGATTAGTCTCTACTTTTCTATTTTCGGTCGGGGCTTGTGTTTTAAATCCAAAAATTAACGATGGCATTGAGAAGGCATTAGATAACGCCGCCTCATCGGGATTTATCGATATTCAATGGTTTTACGACTTGTGTTTACCTCTATACTTCTCTCTGCTGAGTATTTTATTCGCTCACGAGCTAGGGCATCGGATAGCAGCATCTATTCATAAGGTAAAACTACTTTCGTTATGTGCAGGATCAGAAAAATGAGAGAAAATCATACTTTGAAATTTGAGCAAAAAACTCACCTATAACTATATATTTGTTTTTTCTTCTTCTAACGTACACATAGTTCGAGATAGGACTACCAAACGTAGTTCCATCTCTCACTACAGGTATCGGAGGTGTCATCACACCGATCAAATCCCCGCCCCCTAACAATAAAGCATTATTTGACTTCGCGATCGCCGGACCACTTTCGGGTCTGACTGTTTCGCTGAGTTTACTTTTTGTCGGTTTGCAGTTGACCCAACAAATGAGTTTAGATTCGAACCTACCAGTACTACCCGTTGATTTAGCTCGAGCGAGCAGCCTCGGTGGTGGTACGATTCAATACTTTATGGGCAAGTATGCACTAATGCCTGATCAAGTTCCGGGCGCATTTGTTGAGTTACACCCATTTGCGATTAGTGGTTTGATTGGTTGTATAATCAATGCCCTCGCCATGCTTCCTCTTGGTCGTAAGTAAAGTCAGAATCTCACTACTAGCTTATGATGTCTCGTGTTGTTACTGCTGCTATCTGAAATATTCCGTTTCTATTTGTTGGCTAACATGCTTATCTCTCATCCTAAAATTTGCTTTGTCGTTATTTCTACATGCATTAAGATACGGATGGCGGTCGAATTGCTTTGGCTATGTTTGGTAGACGTGGTGCTTTTGTTGCCAAATTATTTACAACTTTGATTTTGGCCGGGTCCGGTTTGTTTGGCTTGGATTCTGTGAACATTTTGATACTATATCTTGTCTTCACTTTGGTATGGCAACGTGAGCTCGATTCTCCAGTACGAAACGAAGTAGACGAGTTAGACGTTTCTCGGGGACTATTGGGAATTGCTAGCACTATCTTGGTAGGGCTAATATTGATTCCCATAACGTCATAAAATTCCAGAAAAGTAATAAAAATCTAGCTAGGCGAACGAATAGGAAATCTACTTTTAATATACCACAAAAGATAGAACAAAACTGGCACGCTATAATAGTTAGGACAAATCTATCAAACATAGCTCCTTCTATTATTTTTTGTTTTTGTCTATACTAGATGCGATTTTCACTACTTTTTCAATTTGTGTACAATGTTTGGAAATATTAATTGGTTGCAGGATGCATTCTAAGCAGAGCTTAATTTCATTGTTGGTGACATTGGTTGCAGGATGCATTCCAAGCAAAGCTAAATAATATCATTGTTGGCAACATTCCATGCACCACAACAATTCCAATATTTCCCTTGAGTTTAAGTTGAGACATAAGCAAGTATGTTTTGCAGAGTGCCCTGCCACTTCATTTGCCAATTGTCGAGCAACACACAAACTTTATCTACTCATTGATCCATAGACAGTTAAAAGTCTGTATTGTCCAGTTGTCCTATTGAATTTACTGATAATCCTTGGTCATTTTGCTTCTTAGCAATGATACTGTACATTGATGTTTTGATCTTACCTAACCATGAATTTGTATACATCCTTTCCTGGCAATGATCCCTGGCACTGGTGTAGCAGACTAGCAGACTAGTAGAGTTAATATTATTATTCATGCTTTGTTTGTGTGTGTTTGTCAGAAGAATTTTCCTAGATATAATTTCCTTTTGACCAATTGCTATTGCATTGGGATTGTTAATCATCGAAGTAGTAGTAGTAGTAGTAGTATTTCATCCCATACATTGCAATTGCAATCGCAATCGTATTCATACATTGTCATCGTCATTGTTATAGTCATCATTGTCATTCGTCATTGTCGTAATATGTTTGTATCATACTAGCAAGTAATCGAATCCTACTTAATACAGCTTGCTTGTAATGCCTACCATCAGTACTTAGTCCACACGGTAATAAATCATGATCATTGTATATACCAAGTATCAATTTTGTTGTACTACTACTACTACTACTACTTGTGTTGTTACTGCTATACTTTTGCTGTTTTTTCTTTTCTTTTTCCATCAAATCATTGTATGTCTTGGTCACAATATTTTTCAGTCGTTCATTCATATATAATGACCCATAGGATGTGAATGTTCCGTATTGACATATATGATTGATTTGATCTTCTGTGTAGTAATAATCAGTATCAGTATCAGTATCATCGTCAGCATTAGTCTTGTTACTGTTACTGCTATTACTATTGCCATTATTGTTATTGTTCCGTTGATGAACACGAACCTTGGTTCTAATTTTCCATGATTGTTCGTTCTCATAGCGGAATCGTATTTCTTCTTGACGGATATAATTCTTGCAATAGTCAATTGTTGCATTATCATTGGTGTGATATTTCTCTGCCAGTACCTTCCACGAATCATAATATTTTTCTTCACAGACACGATTCGTTGTCTTGAACAATAGTAATAATTTGTTATTATTGTTCTTGTTTTTGTTTTTGCTATCTTTTTTTGTACTACTACTACTACTACTACTACGTCCAAGTTTACGTTTTTGTCGTCCTTCCACTGCTGAATAAATAAATTGTTGTATATTATTTTCATAATCCAACCATGCATCCCACCCAAGCACATTATTTTTTGGGGTATTATTTGGACCAATCAAATGTAACTCATGCAATCCAATATTAAAAAGAATTATATCAGCGTCATCCATCAATGTTGCATCGTAGTAGGATAATTGGGTGGATGTGGACGAGGACGAGAACGAGGACGAAGATGAGTTGTTGTTGTTGGTGTGCTGCTTTTGTTGTTGCTGCGTCTTGTTGTTGTTGTTGTTTTGGAAATTCAAATTGTTGTCATAATGAACTTCACAATTGTTGGAATACATACATTCATACATTTCTCTACCGCTCCGTTTGATGAAATGCAAATTAATATCATTGTCATTATTATTGTCATTATCAACACTACTACTATGTATAGGCGATTGTCTTTTGTTTCGTTTGTATTCTACCAGTCTTATACCAGTCACATTTGTTGATTTCTTCCAATTTGTTTCTTTCTTTCCAACAGTCATACCCAATTCTAATTGTCGCTGTAATTCTAATACATTATTTACGTGTATAATGTTATTATCAGTGATTATGGTGTTGTTGTTGTTGTTTGATTCTTTCCATCCTTCTGCTTCAACTTCAACCTCTCCTTTGTGACTATGATTATTCTTATCATGATACAAATCAAACAATGTTGTTATGGCATAAAATAAATGCAATGTTGTCGAATCACCAAAGAAAACAATTTTCTTTCCTCCAGTATGAAAGGGTCGTAATAAAAATTCATAGGAACTGTTTATAATGTCATCATCATTATCATTATCAGTTCCTGTTGTTGCTGTTGCTGCCGTGCTTCCATTAACGGTATTGTTATTGTTATTGTTATCGTCCAATAAAAAATGGTTTCCCCGAAGTAATACCGCATCTCGAAATGTTGCTTCTGCTTTTTGAAACGTCGTTCCTCCTGCTTCTTTCGAATTATTGGATATGATTGCGGCAATGACCTCCAATGAATTCAAATTGACTTTTTGGTACGGTAAAAAGAAATCAATGTTGTGTTGATACAATGTAGATATAACTTTTCTATCTCTATCGTCGTTGTTGTTGTTGTTGTTGTTGTTGCATCCAATTAATTTGACAGTAGCAGTAGTTGGGGTAGTAGTAGTTGGAGTAGTAGTAGTATTTGTTTGTTTGACAATTTGTTTCTCAAGAATAAAAGGTGAGAATAGATGTGGGATGGTATTTGTGATTACATTAAAGTAGTAGAATAGTGTTATTGGAATGACGAGGAAAGACAATAATAGGCACATACGTGTACTCTTTTGCAGCTGCCGCTTCATTATTCTTCTTCTTCTTCTTTTGCGTTACGTTATTGTCGTTGTTGATAAACACTTAACAAATCTTCTGGATGGGATGCGGATTGATAATAGATGTCATAGTTATTGTCGTCACGTGTTTCTGATTGATAAGCAAAACAATTACTTGCTTGCATCCTTCCTTGGTGCTGCTGCTGCTGCTGCTGCTATTGTTGTTGTTACTGTTGTTGCTAGTAGTAGTCCTCTGTATCAATCAAGCAGATCAAACAATTGTTGTCCAATAAGATATTGATGGGGATACTACGATAATAAGGCCATAAATGATGGCGGTGGCCCGAGGGTCGAGTCGTGGTGATTGATTCCCGTCGTCATTCATTCCCATCTGTGATTAATATTCGCTGAATGAAAACGGTCATAGCATCACTACGGAATTCAATACGGTAGGACCTAACACACAGCATGCTGGCAATTTTAAATCGTGCTTTGAATTGTTCGTTTTAGATTTTCGATTGTATCGTTTGCTTTTACAACTACTGTTACCATAAATACACAAACTCTCTGTACAAACTTCAAACCTTGTCTGGGCAAGGCAAATCACACCTAAAAGAGAGCAGAGAGTAAAACAGGATTAAGAAACTAAGCACCGGGAGAATCAGATGAATCCGCCGCCAGAAAATTCATCACATAATGCTACTAGCGATGCATTCACCTATCTCAACGATGTGTCTAGAATGTCATGCTTTCCCGATGGAACTCCAGTATCACGTATTTTTCATCCGAGATGCGAAGCAGACGTCGTTAACATTTTACAATCTGCACATCATGCGCGAAAGCAAGTGGGCATCCGCGGTACTAAACATAGCATGGGGGGGCATTCCATTTGTCATCTTGGATGGGAAATTGATACCAAATATCTTAGACATATAAAATACGATAAATATGATAGTCTTTACAACAGGTGTGTGGTCAGATGTGGTCCAGGATGCCAATGGGCTGACCTCATAAAATCACTGAATTATTTTGGAAAATCGCCTCGAACAATGCAAAGCTATTGTACGTTCAGTGTTGGGGGGACATTGGCAGTAAATGCTCATGGAATAACTACAGATTACTGCTTTGCCGAGAGTGTTTTGGAATTCCGTTTGACGAGGGTTAATTCTAATGGTAAAGCGGAGGTAGTGACTTGCTGTCGTCCTGAACCCGGTGAAACAACACGAAATGATGAATCTTCTCTTGGAAACGAGTTGTTTGGTTTGGTGCTGGGTGGCTACGGTATGTTCGGTGTCATTACGGAAGTTGTTCTTAAGGTAGAGGATAATATGCACTTGGAATTGGATAGTATGCAACTTAATATTCATTCAATGGATAGTGGTAACGATGATGAAAAGGGTAATCGATGTGATTTTGTTCGAATATATGATAACTGTCGACAAAGTGCGCACAATGGCAAAAGCAACCTAGAAAATTCAAATACATCTCTAGGAACAGTGGAAATCAAAATGACTCGACTCAATACCATTAACCTAAGCAAAGTTTCCCTTTACGTCCTTAGGCGCAGCAGTCATACAGCAGCAATGTCAGACCTACCAGCTGCTCCTAAAGAAATGTCACCGACCTCACAACTATTGTACAAGTGGATTTTGCCCCTTTATAAGAAACAGAGATACGAAATCGAGGAGAAAAGAGGGGAAGCGTTGGATTGGAATCAAGATGATTCCTTGACACGGAACCAACTTTTGTTTGAAAGTGCAGTTCCTTTGACAAAATTGTACAAGCCGCTTGTTAAAAAAGATGATACATTTGTGTTACAAGAGTTCTTTTGTCCTCATGATAAGTTCTCTCAATGGATAAAAAAAGCGCAGCCCATTTATAACGATATTGAGAGCCAGCAAACAGATCAATGTCAAAACATTATATTATTGAACACAACAATTCGATACGTGGAAGAGGATACACTAACGTTTCTTAGATACAGTCGATCATCTGGAGGTGTATATGCATTTGTGCTCTATTACCGCATTAAAAGAGAAAATTCTGTTGAGAGACAACTAGGGGAGTTTCATAACCGCTTCGCTGAAGTGACTCTAGATTTGGGTGGCACGTTTTATTTGCCCTATCGAAAGTGTTACAGTCAAGAAATGCTGAAGACTGCCTATCCTATGATAGAAGATTTTGCAAAAAAGAAGGAAGTGTTGGATCCAAATTGTATGTTTTCTAATTTATGGTTTGATCATTATATCCTGCCGTTGTGTTCTATGGATTACCAAAAAACTAATGCAAGATATAATGATCTCAGTATTGGTTCTTGCCCACAGCATACTATTAATATTACCATTGATAATGCAAGCCAGTCTCTACTTCTCCCGAAGGAAGAGTTTTGGAAATGGTTACCCCGAAACAATAACAGCAATATACTGAGGAGAAATAACAGCTATCGAAGCCTACTCCGTTCAAAGAAGTTACGTGATGAATTTCGCGATCAGTTTCTAGTCAACATCTTTAATATTGCCGATGCCAATGATGTGATGCGTGTCATGACTATGGCAGCATGGGATCCAGCCAACTCTCGTGATATACACATATATCAGCAGATCTTTGATCACTTTCACGGTAAATGTGGCATTGCGGCATCGAATAAAATAATGCTAATGCAATATTGGCGTGGAATACAACAGATTCGGCGTCAAAAGGACGAACTGACAAGACAAACAGTGAATGTTCTGAGTAATCTTGGCATGCTTAGATGCATACATAATTATGTTTGTGTGGGTGATCATGGTAAAATAGTGACGGAATTGGTTAACAAATTGCATATGACAGGAAAAATCTGGGTTGTACACAATAGCCCAGATATTAATGAATTACACGATGTAATAAGTGACAATTCAACGGAGAAGACTATGCCATCTATTGCCACAGTTTTAGAACGTGGGTCTCTTGAGTCTGTCGCCCACGAAGAGATTGCATATGATTATATTTCGCAGCAAGCAAACGAAAAGTTGAGTCGAATTCCATCAGAAACTATCGATTTAGTTACTATGAATCAAGGTCTGCATCATATTCCCTTGGACAAGTTGTTTGATTTTCTTTCAGAGATCAATAGGATTCTTCGTCATGAAGGGGTATTCATCATTAGGGAGCATGATCTTAAAATTTCGGAAGAAGAAACAAGAGATGGTTGCGGTAAATGTTTGTACCCAATGCTAGATCTGGCTCATAGTATTTTTAATGCAGTTACTGGTGTGGTGATAAAAGAAGAGGAAGAAGAAATACGTGCATTTCGCCCTATCTTGGAATGGAGAGCAATATTGGAGAAGATTGGTTTTGTTGACACATTGGTCTATGAAGTAGAGAAAGGGGATCCAACCTGGGATGAGATGTTAACTTTCTACAAACCCTGTCCTCGGAAATCCATGGTGGTAGAACCAGTTAAATTTGAAGTATCAGCGCGAATTATCAAAAATGTTGATCCCCCTATAATGACTCTTCTCCACACATTCCTCAGTCAAATTCCAAAATTCGTTGTGTCAAATATGCATGATGCACTTATCTGCATCAAGCGATATCTACCTCAAGTACACGAAATGTTGCTATGTTTTCTTCATCATGAAATCCCCCTAGCGATTGAGGAAATGATGGTGGGAGCTCAAGGTAGTGCAGTCTTGAAACAAATAACTGATTTTTTTAAATCTCACATTACTGCGTCTTCCAAGCAGTGGATTGACTTGGTGGATGGGCTGCTATCTCTGATATCTCAATCTGAAGTCCGTGCAGTGTATAACTTCAGGAATATAGTAAATATGTCTGAGCTCTTCTTAATCCTACCATACCTTGAAAAGAAGGTACTATCAAATAGAAAGGCATGTGCTTTCTGGGAGGTGCAACTTGTCACTTTTATAAAAGGTAATTTTCCTGCCTTGTTTCCCCCAGCAGAGGAGGTAGAAAGTGGTCAAGGCGATGTAGGCACGAGTACTTGTATTCAAAATAATGGGTGCTCAGGAAATGGTTACACCAGCAACAATGAAGTCATATCAAACAAAGTGAAAGGAACAGAAGTAGAAGCTGTCTTCCAAGATCTTGCTAAAAAGATCCCTGGGATTTTGGATTCAGAAAAAATGTTGACACAAAGTGGTTTTACTCTTCCACAGCAAGTTATGCTGGTCAAACGGTTTGGTGGAAAAGATTTACCAACAACCTGTGAAGCTATAGCTGGTTACCTTAATTTAAAGATATGGATAGAAATCAAAGAACATTTACAAGCAGTAGGAGATACAGGCAAACTACCAACTAAAGCTTTATTGTTATCTCCCACTTCGAAACAACAAGATACTTTAATATTTCATCCATGGCATTTTGTTTTTAAAACATTTCTCAAAGCGCCAAATATAGAAATCAATCAACAGGGAATCTTCGCTCTTCGCATGATGGGTATGGATGAGATAAGTGCTCTTTACAAGGCAGCAAAAAAGGAGGAAGAAAATAATACTGCAGTATTTTTGGATGACGTACAACAACTAAATACTTCGTTGGTATCACGTTTGCAAGGTTTGGACCATACATTTAGCCAAATTGGTCAAGATCAGCTTCATGATATTGAGGAAAAGACTATTGTATTTGATAGTGGAATTAAAAGAAAAGATTTATTTAATGTTGCAGAGGTAATCGAAGCAAAATTTGGGTACATAAGTGCTACTAGTAGACTCGTTGATATTACACAAGATTTGCAATCATTACACTCTCAAATCCACATAAAATTAGCAAGTCGAAAGCATAACGATGGAACCCGAACAAATGAAGCTAGGGTTGGCTGGTTAGCTATTCATGAAGATCAGCTTATCAAAATGCGAGATAATCATAGTGATGGTAAGAGAGCAATTGATTTATTGAGGAAAAATGTGGTTGGAATATCGACACTTGGCCTTGCAGGTACCAACCGACTCAAAATTAAATATCGCCGCTTGACTGGTGTTCACGAGTCTCATGACAATATGGATAAAGTTAAGTCAACTTCAATTGAATCATGCGAGGTGTTGGCCTCTAGCCAATTGATCAATGAATATCTTCACCCAGATGATGGGGAGTATACATGGTTCAAGCTAAACGAATGGATGCAAGTGGAAATTCTAGATCAACTTGTTAGTAGTCTAGAGCATACCCCTTGGTATCGCTTTCCTTTCATACAATTCATCCAGATTTATTTTGACGTATTCAAAAAGCAAGCTAAAATTATCCAGGGAAAATATGGTGTCTTGACTGCCTATGGTAGTATGGCTTTCTTAACCGATTTCATTCCTGGGGTTGTGATGTCTGTACTATTTGGACAGCTTCGACTATTGGCAATTCCTCTTCTGGCAGCCACTTCAAATCAAGGATACGGAGGCACAAACCAAAGCAGATTTTTAGAGCAATGTGTACTTCGTCTCCAGGTCCAAAATGTAAGCACTACAGATTGGGTCGCTTTATTCAGAAAAGAAGTAGACCCGCGAATTTTGAGTGTCAGCATGCTGCCTCATAACTTTTTTGTCCTCAGCACTCCTCCATTTAAAGTCATGGGGGAGATACTCCAGAAAGTTGCAATCAGGTTCCCCTCAGCTAGACTACTTCAAATTAGCAATCAGAATGAAATACAGGTACGTATTATACTGTCACCAGAAGAATCTATAGACCTAGAGTCCTTACAAGGTCAGACACTTAAGCATAGTTTCCTACAAGCAGTTCTCCGTGTACAAGGTGTAAAGTATATGATGCAGTACCAATATCCAAATACAAAACAATGCGCAACTGTGTACAGTTTTGATGAAAGAACGGGGGATCATATAACTAAGGAAAGGATGCTCCAGAATGAGATGCATTACTGTTTTGAAGTTCAATGCGTATCCCTTCTTGACTTGATTCGCACGTGTGAAGGTATTGCTTGCTGTCGAGTAGAGCAGATTTATGATTTCTGGAACTAAGTATGAATATGAGAAATGTGGATAGACTGATCACAAAATAAGATATATTCATTGCTTGATTTAGTATCAATGAATGCACAATCGGATGTCATAATAATTGCAGATATTAACGGCATGATCACGGCACTTCAAGTATCGTAACCACTTGTTACTTTACCACATACCGAACGAATGAACGTACGTATAATAGAAGGAAGGGTGCGTACGATGTAAAATAATATGAAAGAGTATAGTTTCTTTAATTTTTTTTTGATATGTGCTGGTCGATTGATTTAGCTGCTACCTTTTAGCTATAGTAGAGTCTTTATTTTATTCGTACGCAGTATTTAAAGAAACAAAAGAACAACGAATCAAAGAATGAATGAATCAAATTAAAAATAATAATGATCAATGAACCCATAGAATCTCATTCTCATTCCCACGGAACTCTTTCGAAAAAACGTGGAATGCTTAATATGTGTGTCATTATGGGTAATAATTTTGACACGAATACAACGCGGAGTTTTGTGAGTGAAAGATGATCCCTCGGCGCGAGGGAAAAAAAATCTTCTTACAATCGTACTTTCAACTCGTAGATTAAGAGCAACCTCATTCAGTATGGCACCGACGACCCGTGCATGTGTGTGATATTTGTCTTTCTCCCACATGTACTTCGTATGAACGGAAAGCTTGCGTGTCCACGTTTATGATTAAGTGAAGATTTTCATCCTCAAACCGATCGGAAATTAATATTTACGTCTGTCCCTCGTTCTTATCAGAATTATAATAGGAGCGATTAGTGTGATAAAATTTCCATTTTGAAATTTCTGTTTGAAGACTAAATCATATCCTTGTCAATATCCAAAAGGAACGTACAAAATCTACTCTGAAACACTGTGAGGGCGAAGGACGAACGTATCTATTAATTTTTTAGGTCGACCGTGATAAATTTGGTGTGATCCGCGTAAATCTTAAAAAAATCGCACCAATGATTCATTGTTACATCCTCTATTGTATTTCATCCCTCTACTTCCTCAATATCCTTGCTATCGAGCAGTTACAATTATTCCCGATTGAAGAAGCAACGGATCTCATATTATTCATATACTATTGTAATACAAAAGTGTTACTAAATAGATTATATCAAAAACTACTCAACATTTCAACATGAAGCTTTGTAATAATCTTGTACGAACGCTATTTTTCCTTGCAGCGAATGCAAAATTCGCTGTAGCGCAAGGACCTGATGATGGACCTGATGATAACGATCCTGCTAATACTGACGATGACGCACCTCCCAGTATTGACTATCAAGATTTGTTACCAGAACCAACAACACTTTGGACTACACAATTATTCCCTGATGTTGAACTTGGATCTGTCGCAGTCGAAGCCGGGAACGGAATTTTCATGGCACCTGATGGAAAACATGCAATCGTAACGACTGTTGGTGCGACTGTTTATGCCTTCAACGCCTACAATGGTGGTGATCCTACGTGGGTCTATCAAGCTCCATCTATTGATAGTAGTATCGCTCGTTCTCATAGTTCTGTTACCTTTGCTCCATCTGGTGATTACATGGTTTATGCTGTCGTTGATAACGAAAATAGTTTAGACCCCAGCTCGTAAGTAGTAGTTCAATACAAGAAGATTGTAATATATTATACGGTACCAGCACACTTGGTTGGAAAAACAATAGTTTGAATCTGCGCCTTTTTCTTTTTTGGTCGATCGATTATTGCTCACACAGCTGTTTTATCCAATTTTTCTCGTCTTCTTCTCCGCTATCAATCAATTCGCATAAATGTTTTATTTTTTATTTATTATAGTCGTGTCATTGCACTTGATATGGATGGTAACGAACTTTGGGTGTCTGATGATTTGGATGGAGTTGCCTCAGGATCACCACAAATTTCAAGTGATGGCGCATATGTTTTCATTACGCACAACGCCGACGACAAATCCAATGGATACTTCACAACCATTGATGCGAATGTTACTGCAGGATCTACCTTTTATTCAGGATCAAGCGGCGAAAACGGTGATGAACCAACCAACGCATATGGACCTGTTGGAATCTTCCACAATCCAACTGAAGGTAACTACGATCCTATCGAATCTGGTGACCCCGTTAGTGAAGGTGATTTCAACACGAATGATATGCTTATGTTTGCACAAACACCTAAACCAAGCGACGCCGTAATCTCAAATGGATTCCTATACGGATTCCAATTCCCTCGTGACTTCGTCGGAAACGCATCTGAGGTGGATTATTTCCAAATGGGGACTTTTGAACGTGATTTCCAGACTTTGACAAAACCTGTAATGACCAACAATGGTTTGTCTGCATATTGGGGTGTTTCTAGAAGTGGATTCCGTGGATGGGCACCAAAACGATTTAGTCGTGCAAGATCTAACACTGTCGGATTTACTCGTAATGAAGACTCTCCAGGACAACCAGTTTGGGCATGCCCAGCCCTCAGTAACGATGGTCCGGAACCTACCATCTTCGGTGGAAGTGCCGCAAAGGAGTTCGTCCGAATGAGTTATGATTTTACTGAACAACTTATTGTTCCTACCTCGGGTTACGTCAAAACTACTGCAATTGTAGACGGTGATGAACGTGCTGTATACTACGTTGAGAGTGATACCGGAACTCTTCATCAAGCTGGCTTTGATGATCTTACCGACTTGTGGAGTTTCGCTGTCAATTTCTCAGTCGATGGAGAAATGGCAATCACACCCCGCTCCGATGTTGTTCTTGTTGCTGACACACGAGGTGTTATCACCGCATTACAGGTTGCAGAAATCCCAACGACAGAAGCTCCTTCCATGATGCCTTCTGATGGACCTTCAATGGATCCTACCGGACCTCCTGCTGTAACTACTTCAGCCCCTACTGCTCTTGCTACGACCGGTGCTCCCGTTGCTGAACCAACAACGGAAGCTCCTGTGGCTTCTCCTGTTTCCGAACCAGTAGCTTCTCCTGTTATGGCTCCCGTAGCAGGCACCGAGGAACCTCCTACTCCTAGTGGCGCCGCTCAATCTACCACTTTTATTGTCGCGATCTTGGCTGGAAGCATTATGGTGTTGTTGTTGTAAGGAGTGATGTAAAAGTAATATATAATAATACAAGAGGGAGGGAAGGAATAACCTTGCGATAATGGTTGCAACAACGACGATGACGATGATGATGTCGATGACTGTATTTTTTATGTGTATTTGCTTTGCAATATATCATCGTTGCCGTTGTTGTTGGTTACTACTGTACTATATTATTAGAATAAATACTTCACCTCACTTGGCAATTTTTATGAGGATTGGAGAAATATATATTAGTACACATGCCATACATATATAACTAAATAAAGTAAATAATATATAAAAACAATATTTGTAAAGAAATATGAAAAGAGTGAAGTCATTTTAAAATTAGTATTTTACGATGGTACTACGAAACTCGTTAGCTTTTTACAACTGTCCTCTGTTTCTCAACATCTTCTAGAAAGGAAATCGTCTTCTCGTGAATTTCTTCAGCTGTGTTTATAGGATTGCGTTGTTCATTGGTCAATTTTGTTGCTCTACCAAGCCAAAGTGGTGTCAACATACATACGTCTGCAAATTCTTGATGATGTGCATCCTTAATAATCTGCACGGTTGATGATCCACCATCAGGACCAAAATTTCCCTGTCGACTTAGTTCTTGCAATACGCCTACTCCGCCCCATCCCAACTTTCCCCATTCTTCACTAAAGAGTACCAACATTTCAATATCATGTAATGATACATTGAAACTATCGGTAACGTTTGTATAGAGATACGTATCGGTATTTTGTAAGTTACTAACTTTATCAAGATCAAACAACGAACCACGTGAAGCATCAGGGATCCAATCTGCTGCAGGTTCATGCGAAATAATCGACGTTGGACGTCGTTGACGAGCTGCATGAAATACAGTTGCTCCACCATGAGAATGTCCCATGTAATGGAACATTTTAGGATTCAACTTATTCACGAAACTTATATTTAATGCCTCAAGTTCAGGTATATTTTCTATATTCAAATCAAGAAATGCTTCTACCATATGTAAAAATTCGGCGGCTCTATATTCTGTCTGTGCGCGTCTAGATCGTTTGTATCGTTCCTTCCTACCTGCAACATAATCCTCCATGATCGATTCATCACGACGTAGTATATTGCCACCTTTACGAAGGACTACGGGGGCTGTCCCATCTGTATGATCAATAACAACCACTACATAACCATTTGCTGCTAATGATCTTGTCTGATACGTGTAAAGTTCTGAATTTCCACCAAGTCCATGAGAATAAAATATAATAGGGAGTCGTGACTTAACTGTTCTGTCGTCGTCAACAAATAATTTAGCATTTAGTTTCGTATTTTTTACTTTGGCAAGTCTCCAGTAATGTATCATCCAGGAATATTTTTGTAGCGGTGGCGGTGCGTCATACTTTCTTCACAAAATTCTATACTTGTGGCTGGTTTCAGGTAGGGCATGGTTCCAGTAGACTGGTCCAAGGTCGGATAGAGAATCCGTACTGTTACATGATCATCATCATGTTCTTTATTGGGGCAAGTGTATCCATGAGAATCATCTTCATCAATAACGATCTGAGAGGAATAATATTTTTTCATATTTATTGGTAGGAATGTATCAATAATTCCAACATTATATTTTCCCATACTAGGAGGTAACTCAACTGGTGGGAACAAGACCGACAACATACCACCCAAAGCGACCGAAAGAAGACTCAAAATTCCAATCAAACGTTTCAACCACAACTTCTTTTTTGGATGATTGTTGTTATTGTTGGAAATTATGAATGAACGTAAAAGTTGTAGTATTACTAATGGAATCATAGGAAATATCATAGTCCAACGATTTGTTAAATTCCCAGAAAATCCAACCGTTATAGATGATGTTATGGTTAAGATTTGGACATTTTTGAAGTCCTGCTTGGCTAGTGCCGAATATCCAAAACCGAGAACGCCGAGAGCATCAACTATAACTTGCAACACAATAACATGAAGGCCTCCACCAATAGCAATCATTTCTCTCTATATATGGTATATAATCATATGCTATTCTATCACTCTCTCTCTCTCACACTCTCACTCTCTCTCTCTCCTCTTCTCTCTCTCTCTTCTCTCTCCTCTCTTCTCTCTTCTCTTGTATGGTGTATTAATACTCTTATAAATTCTCATACTCTCATCGTCTATTGTCAATTCGTCTATTGTCAATTCGTCAATTGACAAATAATAAGTTGGAAGAAATTCAGTCACAAAATATAGAGTCGAGTCACGCGTTCACCTTTTCAAACGTGTGATATGATTCAGTCAGGCTTGTTTAGAAAATTGAAAATCTACAAATCTACAAATTTTTAATTGAGAGTTGCATGAGAGATTGTGAAAGACGATCGAAGATCGAACGGCACGCAAATTACTCGTGTGACTAATTTCCGGCATGATGCCTTGCTTCGTCGTATACAAAACGGATATAGTTTAACATCTACTAACATCTTCATGTTCATGTTAAATGTAATAACAATACCGTAACAAGCCATTGTATTATTTATGAGCAAACACTACATACAGTAGATATTGATTGAGCCACCGGGACCGTCACCATGAACCGACTCCTTTGTATCATCCTTTTCGTTTGTCAGAGCCATACAATTAGCGCAATGAGCATCTACGATCGCAGCACCTTGCCATCTCGTCCAGTACCATCGTTATCGTCACAACAGAATAAGATTGGAGCAGCAGCAGCAATCCACAACGATGAAAACACCAGCAAAAAGATCCTAGACGCAGCCCGGCTAATCGGCATGACCCGCGTCGGATCAGCCGTAGTATCCCCCAATGGCCAAACAGCAGTCTTCCACACCTCCGACTACGATTTCACCAACAAGAAATCAAACCAGCAACTCTGGCTAGCCGACCTGCAACTCGCATCGACGCTGGACGACACTGCCATTCGTCGGCACGATCATCTCCGAAAGCTCACGGAGGGGAAGCAGTATGATTGGGCATCGGTGTCATCACCCCAATATTCACCGTGTGGGGGATACCTTGCGTTTCTCTCCAATAGGAAGGACAAGGATAAGAGTAGTGTTTGGGTATTGCCACTCGATGGACCGGGAGAGGCGAGGCTGCTTGCGGAATTCCCGATTTCTGTGGGTGATCTGCATTGGACTGCGCATGGGGGGATTGCCGTGTCGGCTTCAGTGTACGTTGACCAGCAGTCTGTGGATGATGGTGGGAATGGCAAGGATGCCATGACTGCAACGGCGGATAGGGATAAGGCTCTAGCGGACGATGCTGTACTGGGTGGTCTGGATGCTGTGCTGTATCACAAGCTACCTATACGGGAGTGGGATCGTTGGCTTGATGCGAAAATGGCACATCCATTCTATGTCCCTGTCACTGATGCTGCTGTGACATTGTATAATGCCACGAACGCAAAGGATTTGTTGGCAGGGATTCCAACAGCAGTACCATCGGGTGCATTTGGAGGTAGCGAGGATTGGTCAATTTCTAGCCAAGGCCATATGGCATTCTCGGCAAGACCACCTCTGGCATCGGACGAAGCGTGGACAACAAATCGAAATATTTATCTGAAAACAAATCATCTCAGACAGGATGGGAAGGATCAGAACAATGCTGAGGATGATCCATTGGGAACATGTTTGACTTTGGATAACCCAGGATTCGACACGAACCCGACCTTTTCCCCTGATGGAAAATACCTTACGTGGTTGACAATGGCTGGACCAGCCTACGAGGCGGATGCCATTGGCATACAGCTGTACGAACTCGAAACGGGAGTGACGTCCACGCTCCTGAAAGCTGAGGAGGATTGGGAGTATTCTCCACATTCATTGACATGGTCCAAGGATGGTCAGCGATTGTATTTCACCACGGACATGAGGTCGAGGGGAGCGTTGTGCTCGATGGATGTGGCAACTGGTGCAAAGGGAGGTATCACAATCCACAGTTCGGAATCATCGTTGTCGTTGCATGGAGAGATTGAAACGAATGATGATGGAGAGCGATCGTTTCTCACTACCGTACAATCTTTAACAATGCCCTCCGAGTTGTTCTTGACAACGACAACCACAAAGGACACCAAAGATAAGGGTGCAACCCAACGACAGCTAACACATTTCAATACGGATACAATATCCGAAACTTCCTTAGGCAGGCCAGGAGAGATCATATACAAGGGTGCCAAGGACGAAGACGTACAGGCTTGGCTCGTACGCCCTGCTGGATTGAGCATCGAGGAAGAGGAAAGAATCAATAGCGGGGGCAAACCAACAAAGAAATACCCAGTGGCCGTACTCTACCATGGAGGGCCCCAGGGATCCACAGGTGATGACTTTCATTATCGTTGGAATCTACAGTACTATGCCTCCATGGGATTTGCAGTATTGGCGCCCAACTTTCACGGCTCCACGGGGTTCGGACACCAGTTCTGCCGTGATATTTCCGGGAATTGGGAGGTTGGTGGTATTGATACGATTGCCGGTGTTCGTGCAGCCTTGAAGAAGTATCCTTGGTTGGATCCGGAGAGGGTTGTTGGCTTAGGTGCATCTTATGGTGGATATACGAGCAACTGGTTGAATGGGAATGCGCCCAAGGGCATGTTCAAGGCACTAGTTTGCCACTGTGGTACCTTTGATTTAAAATCATCGTATTATGCAACGGAAGGTAAGCTATACTTCTTGAATCCCTGCCAAAAATTGACATACTTTATATTCATAACTGTATTACTTACCGAAACATCATTTTTACAGAGCTCTTTTTCATGGAAACCGAGTTTGGTGGACCCGCTTACACAGATCGTTCCCTACAGAAAGATAGCCCCTATCAAGCGTACAATCCATCGACCAAGGTGCACGAATGGGAAACACCCACTCTCGTGATACATGGTGCCAAGGACTTCCGCCTTGTGGAGTCAGAGGGCATTTCCACATTCACGTAAGCTATACTCCTGAACTCCTGTCCAAAATTGATTCTCCTTTATATTCATAACTGTATTACTTACCTTTTTGAAATGTCATTTATACAGAGCTTTACAACGGCGCAATATTCCATCCAAGCTTTTATATCTCCCAACAGAAAATCACCACTGTCTCAATTACCAAAACTCCATGGTGTGGCATGAAACTGTCATGAGCTGGATTAAGGAATGGACAGCATCCTCGATCGAAGGCGAAGATGAAACTTGCGAATGAAAGACGGCTTTCACCCTTTCTGATAGCAGCAGTAGTCAATATTTGGGATCAAAATCAAAAGCGTTACCAAAATGCAGATGCTACAAACCATGCTAGTATGTGGCTATCACTCCAATATTTAGGATCCAATATGCTTTCTAGCAGGGGCATGGCACTTGTAGTTTCTGTCCAGTTATGAACAGCGAACAGCTGTGGATTGTGGGTAGATTGCAAGATATGTCAATTAAATCACCGTTGAATAGCACAATTTCCACAAACAACTGTACTTAAAATTCGACTAAACTAATCGATACCGGCTAGTAGCGTAGCTGCCTTGACTATCGTCCCACCCCCGAATGCAGGCAATTGAGTATTGGGTATTACGTAGGTTGAAGCAAAAAAAACTAGATTGACTTTTAGATGACTGTTATGTTCTACTCGGCTTCAAGTGATAGACCGGAGAGCAAACCATTTGCTGGTGCCCAGAGAGCAAGTTTCAGCCTATTTTTTTGCAGTAGTGGTACAATCATCGTCATAACATGCCTCTCGGGCAGCATCAGCCCCTTCCTCTCTCTCTCTCTCCTCTTCTCTCTCTCTTCTCTTGTTTGGTGTATTAATACTCCTATAAATTCTCATATTCTCATCGTCAATTGTCAATTCGTCAATGATTGACAATTATAAGTTGAAAGAAATTCCAGTCACAAAATACTTTAGAATCGAGTCACGCGTTCACCTTTTCAAACGTGCGTGTGATCGAGTCAGCCTTGTTTAGAAAATTGAAAATCCTACAAATCTACAAATTTTTAATTGAGAGTTGATGCATGAGAGAGATTGGTGAAAGACGATCGCGAAGATCGAAGAGCACAAGAGCAGTTGTGTCTATTATCGACAGAGATACAAATTGAAAATATTGCGAAGTACTATTATTATTATTATTATTATTATTATTACTGTGCAGATGATTACATACAGGTGGAAAAGGCGGAAGTTGCCATTGTTGGATATTATGATAGCTGTTACAACGCTTGTTGTTTCTATTTCGCGTTCCAACTTTTTTGTTAGAGCATTCCATCTTGACACGAACACGAACATAATGCCATCGTCGACTACAAATAATATTCGACAAAAACAGAAACAACGGCAACTACACATGAATAATAGTAACAGTAACAATGAGGACGACATACTTTCTTGTCGTATAATAGGATTTTATCCATCTCCTACTCCACCACCGAAGGGATTTTGGGGTTGGTTGTTGAAAGATATACATCAAGCTATACTTATTGAATCATCGATGTATAAGAATCAAAAGCTACTAATGGATTTTATGACGAAAGATGGAGAATTACATCCTGTGTGGTACAATGAAAATGTCAAATTGGGTGTCATGTTAGGAAGTAACATTCAGGGAGAAGTTCGAACAAGAGTATTGGGAGGAGGGAAAGCAGGACGACGAAGGGCGAGACGACGTCAACAACAAGAACAAGGAGGAGGGGAAGAACTAATAGAAGCGTCCAACAATTTGCAACAGAACATAGATTCTGATTCTAACGATCGAATACTGCAACACCAAGATAGTACAAATACTACGGAAGAAATATCAGCAGCAGCAGCAGCAGCAGCAGCAAAAACGACGACGACGACGACGACGACGACGACGACAACAGAATTAACATCCGATGATGGAACTGAAATTGCTCTTCTTAGCTCCAAAATGGGCGAGATATTACAAATTGCACAATCCTATGATACTAATATGAACCTATATCGAAACAATTGTCGTATATTTTGTGCTAATATGGAACGTGAAGTTGAACGTGTCAACCAACAAGCTACACGTACTAGTCACCATACTGTTACAAGTACTGCTATATTATCTCAAAAGAACAACAAGAACAACAACAACAACAACGAGTTATTGGGAAAAACAACCACCCCTACATCTATGATCCTGGCTGATTGTCGTTGGATCTTAAGGAGTTTTTTTGCAACATTACTGCCAGCTCTATATCCTTTGGCCGCAATTGCAATGTTATACGAAGGAGTTATACGCATATGATAAGTTTTCTAATGATTATGCGTTGTACGTGCGGGTAAAAGGAAAAATTTGATAAATTATTCTATAGACAGATTGATATTGACGTAGAATCGGAACTACATAGTATTGATTACGGTATCTATACATAATCTTCCCTGATGACTTCAGCCTTTTTTTTCGATCGCTTTAGAGTATACCGTAGTCGTTTTCAAATCAAGTGGCAGTTTTTCCCCAACTCCGCATCATCTCTTGAGTATGATAATTTCATGAGCGACTGCTTTTCGAAAGTGTTTTATAACAGAGAAAAACGTACCTAGTGAAGGTATGGCCACCATACATGCATCGTGTAGGATCGTTGTATTTAATGAAGTGTTTGGATTCTAATACTCGCTGCACTAATCTTGATTCTTCAAAATACATATTATTGCACGCTTTTGGTTTTTGTTTATGATTGTATTTCTTCTTACGTTCGTTCTTTCTGAATACCAATCAACATTTGACTTTGTAGTTTTTTTACGCGTCTAAATCTTGAACCATCAAAACGGCCTGAGGACACAAATCGCATTCCTTTAGTGTTTTTTGATCATCTTCATTTTCCTTACCATCTCCACCGTATGTATGTTTAGGAAAAGTCGTCGACAACGCAACGCGTTTCACGCAGTCATCACCCTTTTCGGACACAAAATGTAAGATCAAATACGCTTTAAGGGACTCGATCGTTTCATCCCCCTCAAATCGTCGATCTAATTGTTTTCCATTTGGTAGTCGGAATCTGAGTCGGGTTGAACCAGGCGTTCCCTTTGGTGGTTCGTCACGAACTAAAGACCGTGCACGATCTAGACGACTCGCTTCTTCTGCAATTTTCCGTTTTTCTTCCTCCATCTTTAGTTCTTCTTCCCGTTCTGCTTCGAGACGTTCTTCGGTACGCTGTCGTTCACGTTCTTGATCTTGTCGCAATGTTTCTTGATATTCTTCATCTTGTTGACGTCGCAATTCAACTTCCTGTTCTCGTTCATATCGTCTACTTGCATCTTCTAATACCGTTCGTTCGTGTTTTTGAAACGTAGCCGTTACCAAAGTCGTGAGTTGCATAGCCGTTAATTTCATCAAGGCTGGTCCTTCCGCCTTGAAGATCAACTTGACGGGTCCTGGGGTTACGGACGCCCCACCTGCGTTATTATTATTATTATTACTGCTACTGTTGTTACTGCTGCTGCTGCTACTATTACTACTACCACTTGTACTGCTGCTGGTCTTGACGGGTTGCAATATAGCTAAGACCGGAAAGCTCGAGGCTGACAAAGAATATGACAGGGAAGCACCCTGGGCGGTAGAAATTGACGAACCCAACGACAGAACACGTTCTTTATTTTCAGTCAAGAATCTCACCATAGAGGGAGAACATAATAACCGTCTGCAAACATCATCTGCGGAACGATGGTGGGGAGAATGTAGATACACCATTATCAAGGCGTCAGTAGAAGCTGCCTCCCGTTGTAACGAGGCATAGGACTTCGTCGAGAAGAGATCAGTAATAGCGTTACTGTCACTATTGTTGTTGTTGTTTAGATTATTTTTCAGATAAGAATTGAATAGTTTCGAGGCACGTTCTGGAGATAACTCATCAGGGGATAAGGGCAATAAATAATCACTGACTCGTCTTAGCGGCCAAAACAGCGTCCTGAAGAAGAATCCTGCCCAATTCCACATCGGGCGATAGAATAACCGTTGGAATGACGACAAGCGACCACCACCACCACCACCACCACCATTGCTGTTCGTTGCATTATTACTGTTGCTATTACTAGTGCCGGTCTAACAGTGTATTTTATTTATACACACACACACATACACATACATACATCCACACACATCACAAAATGGAATTTGATAAATTAATATTTTGGATCGCGATCGAAAAAATGCAAAAAAGAAATGAGAAAATGATGATTTAACATTCTACAACATTCAGCAAAGTATAGATCAAATCAGAGCGTAGTAGCGGAGCCGTCGTCGACCAATCGTATGTAAATCACTGTGACATCAGGACAAATAGTGCCATTGATTTGAACGAACGATATCTAAGCTTCATTTTCTTCAAATAAGCCTATAGTGTACACACCTGATGAGAGTTGTTGATAATTGAAGGTGCCATCTTTAATCAATACATATAACAAGAAGCTTTGAATTTGAAGGGTTCTCTGTTGGTGGGAAGGGACTCTCTTGATTTGTGTTCAAGTGTTCAGCTTTGTGCTTTGTTTCCTGGTTTGTGACTTTTTTAATTGATTATTGCCATCGCCAGTTATCGGTGATTGGATGGAGTCATACGTGACTAAATATTTTGGATCTTGTTGTTTTTGAAAAGGGCCCTGGACCAGATTTTTTTAATACATATACTATAGTTATGTACTGTAACAAAATATGCAGCTAAGATGGAAAGATGCAGGCCCACAACAAAGTTAAACCAAACAAGCCAAAAGATGTCTTGAACACTCCTGTCCATCATCAGGTACCTAGTATTGCTGTGTGTATTTAATGATACTACGAAGAACAAAAAAAAAGGAATGCACATAAAACAAAAACAATGAAAAATCCCAACAACATAACATCAACAAAGGCTAAATGCATGGGAACATATAGACTTTCAGCAACTAAGAAAAGTCCTCTCCTACTAGAAAAAGCACGTGGTATTTTATTCAATTATTGTGTTGATTAATAAGTAGCTTCCAACCGAATCAATTATTACGACGAAATATTCTTTTCCGTGAGTTCTTTTCATGGCTTCTACTTCGTTTTGACTTTGAAAAAAGTACATAGTTACTTATTCAAATCAATTCAATCCAAATGAAAAATTATTTTAAGGATTCTTACCGGGTGGTAATGGTTCCAGTCCAAGATATCCTAATATCATTTTTAATGATCGTTCTGAAGAAATAACATCTTGTCTTGTTTTTTCAAGATAATCATCGATAACATCCTTCCCACCATTAGGATTGGCTTCTCCCCATGAACTAGTGTATGCCATCATTGATACATTGTCTGCATTTTCTTTATAGTTTTCAACAGCTTCTAAGTAATTTACAGAATCATCATCGTCTTTGATTAATGGTGCCGCACGCATCATTAATTTATCAATCTTATATAATGGATCTTCTGTTGATTTATATCCCATATATATCTGTACATTTAATGGTGTCTTACTGCATTTATCTCCACCATCGGTACGAACAACCTGCTTTGTTGCTTGTTCAGAATTATTTTTACAAACCGTTGTAACATCATCCCAATTATTTAACATATATTTAATACGTGCATGTCCTTTCTGAAGTCGTCCTAATTCCACCGACGATGGAAGCGCTACAGCATTAGCTACATATGGTTGTGATGATAGTAGTATAGTCATCGCTGCAGCTGCGGTAGCGGGAGCGACGTTCCGAAAAAGGTCGCGTCGACTGCTGAAAGACGAAGATGTACTCGCAGTAACATCGTTATTATCTAACTGAGATTCATCCCGTGAAGTAGTAGCATAATGAACTAGTTGATGACGATGACGTTGATGCTGTTGCTGACCTTTCTGTTTGTGATTGCGAGAAGTGGCGGAAAATGAAGAAGTAGGAGTCCAAGAAAGGACGGGTTGATAAAAGGATACAAGAAAAAGTGCTACAAGTGTCAACAATCCAAATCCAAATCGAACTCGAAGTCGCGGTTGTGTTGTTGTGGCTACCATATTCATCGTGCGTGGTGGATAGATTGTTTTCTTTATTGATGGGGAGAGTTGATCGCTCGATCTCGGATAAGATTGTGATGATATATGATGTGATGATGTGATTATGATATGATGTTGTTATTATTTTGATTGAACGTTTGTGCTTTTTCTGTTAGAATTTTGATGCGATGACGTGTTAAAAACAAAAATTCTGTCGAAAACAACAAAATATTGGTTAAGTCTGTTGGAGAATTTTCTATCAAGGTACAGATGACTATAGGGAATTTTTTTGGCACATTACAGGAGGAAAGTACAGGGTCATCAACAATCAATCAGTCAATCAATTGGTTTTTCTTCTTCAAAAGAAGGTAAAACTTGCAAGCTTGTAGATCAATGTCACCGCCTACCTAAATTTGCAGATTTGTGTAGGGTGGACAGTACAGAAAGTTTTTTAATAAGGCTCCCATTGAATTAAAATTTGGATAGAATCATTCATTTTTTTATGACTTCTTCTTTTTTCTTGTTCTGCACATTGTAACCATGTACAAAACATAATCATTCCACACAGCCTACCATTTTTGTTGAATAATAAAATAGTTATATATTATTTGTGACAGCGCAGTGGTCCCAACACTGTAGTAATATTTATAAGCATAGAATACTGGATCGTTTTTTTAGTCCTATTTGGAACAACTAGTGTACATTCCTATCCTATCAGTCAAATTTTTAGGTACATACAAGTGATATATGTTCCAATCTTTGTTCTTCCGGTCTTCTTTTTCCACTCTCCTTTTACCACCGACAAATAATATGGGGTGTGTTCCAATGAGCTATATATGTACGCTGCTGTTTAGGAATACTACCTTCAACAAATTCTAGCGTAAGTAAGTCTAATGAAATGAGAGTTGTAGTACAGGAAAGTGTACACGATGCAATACAATAAAGAATACAGTAATACTGTGTATATTATAGTGTATAGTGTTTTCCTTGTAATTGTCGGAGTGGAGCATACTTACCATATGTAGTATATATACACTAGTAGCTAATACAAGAAATACGACCGTCAGTTGAGGGTTCTTCTAGCAAAAAAATCATATTTTTCACAACTCACAACATCATGCATCATTTTGTTCATCATTAACTTTACCGTCATTGCTTGAGCTTCTAGAGATCAACATTCACGATGCCGACTAGAGACAGTGCAACAGCTACATTTTCCGGCAAGGACTTCGACGCTCGTCCTGCAGTAACTCTTAAACTTGGGAAGAAAAGAACTGACGAATTGACAATAGCAGATGGAGACACATGGGATGAATATTTAGCAGTTTGTGAAAAAGCGGATACGCGTGCGTCGACTACTACTAGTGGTGGTGGTGGTGCTTTGTCGTTCTTCGGAAAGAAAAAGAAGAAGACTGGTAATAATAATAATAAGAAAGGCAGTACAAGCAGTAGTAGCAGCGCGACAACAAACAATAACAATCTAACAATACGAAGTTATTTTCAAAACCGACGGACGGGGAAAAAGGTATGGGATGAGCCACCATCGGGAGCATCGAAAATTGTTCCAGCATCTGAAGAAATGCGTCGTATGGCTGATATCCAACTTGGCGATTTGTACGTGGCTACTGCTACTATCGGTGCTGATAATACGAACATTGGAGGGATTGGAAATGGTGGTACAGGAATAGATGATATTTATAGCTACGATGTTTATGGCGATAACAATAATGACGGCAGTAATAGTACAATGAACAGCAATCACATCAGTAAGAAAAAATCCTTTGTCAATGGATTATTTCGACGAAGTGGTACCGACAAAAAGAAAGGACAACCGAACGTCGGCGGTGACGCAGGTGATTCAGCCAACAGCAGTAGACGGATCCGATACAAACCCGATTCAAACCTGGCAATGAATGGTGATGCAGTCAGAAGTAATAACAGCAGTAGAAGAAGTAGTAGCAACAGCAATATCAGCTCAAATAACAGAAACACTCTCAACGATCGACAACTTCAGGAGGCAATTGCTCGATCGATTACCGACAGTCATACAAGCAGCCATAACCATAGCGCCGATGGCGGTAATAATATGAGTAGCTATAATGAAACGGAAGATGAGACCTTGAGACGAATATTAGAAGAATCTAATGAAACGGAAGATGAGACCTTGAGACGTGTACTAGAAGAATCAAGGTTGGAAGCTAACTCAAAACCAACAGCAACGATGACCGATCACCGGAATGTACGTCGTCGATAGAATTTTTGCCGTCGTATATTTATGGATATTATAACCCCCCTCCTCCGCAGCAACGACGGTCAAGGACGACGACGTCAACCTCAGTACTTATGATATTGAACAGAACGATGCGACGACAGACACTGCTCTACTCTTACAGGATTATGATTTTCCAGATAATTGTGTTAACATGGCTCACTCGCTCATCCGAACCATGGAACAATCACGTCACGTCCACCTACACCGGAGTTCAATCGTCGCTCACGGCGCGAGTATTTTTAAATGATTGTCCAAATTTGTTTTGCGATGACGAGTTAAGGTCTATTTTATTACTACAGTTGCTAGGAAAAGATAACCGTTCGTTACACCGCACGCTCATCAACCAGGGAATATTTTGGGTACGCTAATGCTGGGAAGATTTGGTTTGCAAATGGGCAAAGATAATTTCAACTTTGTTCCTTCAGTTCCGTACTTTTAAACTGATAGACCATATTGATGTCATATGATATTAATAGGACCTAGAAAATAATTATCGTTGAGCACATGAAAAGTACGGCCAATGTTACACCCCCTATTATTCTGGGCTATTTATCAACTTATTGTATGTGGATATCAGAGAGAAGAGGGGGAAATAATGGAAATCTACAATATTTCAACGTGACAAGGAGCTGCGGCCACAGTCTAGTTTTGTCTTTTAACTTATTACAATCTATAGGGTGCGTACATAGAATTTCCCATTTTAAAATAAGTACTTTTGATAAAATTAGGAACTATAATGCATGTCGTATCATCCTTCATCGCACAAAGACTGGTGGAGGTACCCACAGGGAAGGTTCTTTTCCCTTCTCTTCCTCCACCTTGTCTTGATTTTTCTCGTCAGAGTCGACGACGGATGGAGGTTTGAATATGGCCGTAGTTTGAGGAATGACCTCTCCAGAGGTAACATAATAGATCAATGAATATCTAGTCCCTTCATGATCAGAAACCCAATGAACGAATCGTCCATCAACTTTTGCTAATTTTCCCTTTGTGTCAATTTCTGCCACTAAGGTTGGAGAACATTCAACACATAATTTTCCACCAGTGAAGTTACCCAATGATATTCCATAAAATGGTGCTATATTCAACGTATCAATATGAGCAGAACCTTGGAAATTTTTCGTTACAGCTAACGCGGTAAATTGCTTAGCGAATGATTTATCAATCGATTCGATAGCTTCAATGGCCTTCGTCCAAATTCCATTGAATCGTTGTAACTTTTTAGCTTCATTTTTTGCTTTATTGTTCGCCTTCGTTGTCATTTTTCTATTTTCTTCGGATGGCGACGACGACGACGATGGTGGTCGTTGGAGTATAACATATCCCTCAGCTAAAATCTTAGGTCGTTCTCGTGTTGTTCGTGGCCATGGTATTCTTTCCATTTCCATGAGGAGGTCTGACAACAATTTTGGATCGATAGACACTCCGCGTTCGTATCGAATCGACCGCAACGTGTATCTTCTTTGTTTTCATAACCTATCAATAGCTTTTGCATGATTAATTCACGATCGTAAGCATTCTCGTCACTGTCATCAAATGATATACCGAAAGTTCTGTGTAGTCTTTTACGTAATTGTGGTGTACTTATTGGTTCTAATTGTGATCGTAAATCATTAGCATCTCGATCACAAGCCGAAAGTTTCTTCTTCGTTTAGTGGTGGTTTCTTTTCCTGTTAAGACGTTGTCGTCGGCAGGAGATAGAATCAATCTACAACCATCAATAAATTTCTTATCTTCCAATAAACGTTTACGGTTTGATTGGGTATTCATTTTTCGATTCCATCTTAAGTCCAATTCTTCTAATAATGGTAAAGATGATGTTATTGCATCAATTGGGAATTGAGCCCATCGGATATTATTAGATAAAGCAATTAATGTTTTCAACTTTGTGCAGTTACCAATTTCTGATGGTAATCCCTTTAATTGTTCCTACCTACATCTAAATATTCCAACATTGGACAACACAATAGTTTCGGTAATGAAGTAAGTTTGTTCCTGCTCAGATCTAACCGAACAATATTAGTCATGATCATCATCGTGGGTATTAATATTGGTGTGATACTGATGATGTTTTTATTTGTGGTGTTGGTATTATTTCTTCTGGTGACAATTTCCCTGCCTCGTTGTCCTCCTCCTCTTTTGTGTATGTAGATGATGTAGATGATGTAGTGATGGGAACGACATCGTCGAAGGAGTTACTAAGAAATCGGTCCAAGTCCGCCGTTTCTAATTCTCTATTTGTAAGAGAAATTGTGACTCGGTCCTTCGACCCAGAAAAAGAGTATTCGATTATTTTTTGTTTTTGCTGTTGGTGGATGATATCACTATTATTGGATGATGGCGATGATGATGGTGTGTTCGCAGTATTTGCCGTCGTCGTCGTCGTCGTCGTCATCGTCGTCATCTTTTCGCATATTTCTCCCGTACTATCATCCTTTCCAGAGAGGAGACCTACCATTGCGTATTCGGTACAATGCCAGAGAGGTGAAAATAATAGATGAGAGCGAAGAAAATAATACGATGATATCGTCTATACCAGGTAGTAACTTAGAGAGTGGCTGAATGCAAATATTCTTGGCCATCAAATTATTTGTAGAAAGATTAAGAAATTCTCAGGGCCATCCCGAAAGTTTTTGAATTTGAAGAGTCGAGTGAGTCGGTTTATGAATCGAATATTTAAGCCTGCTTTCCATTTCCCAACGGATACTTTCATTTAACCACGGACAAACACATACAGTAAACATACCACAACAACAACAACAACAACGACCACAATAATAAGAGACACTACTCATACCATTCCATCAGACGCAAGATTGTCATAAGAAAAAGGACACAGAGATTAAATTTAAAGACACCAAGACATATAACATTTCGAGAGATCTTGAAAAGAAAAGTATTCGGTTACAAAACAAAGACGGCTTTGACGACGACGACGACGACGACGACGACGATATCAACGAATAGGAAAGAAAAAATAATATAAAATGCGACCATCATTAGATAGTTTCAAACAGGCTTCTAGTAATGCCTTAAGTAAAGCCCAATTAATGGTCGGCTTGAATGGAAGTAATAGCGGTGATGGTTTGAATATAAATAATGAGAGCGATGATATCGAATTGGCGGCTTCCAATAATAGCAAGAACGGCGAAAGTGATAGTGAACGAACGACAACATTTGTAGAGGAAGCAGCTGATTTATTATGTCCAGAATTAACGTTTCAACAACGCTTACTTGGTTTCGCTACATGCTTTACCATTGCATGTAAGTACAGTAACGTTGTTTAGTATTGTGGCACATGTATCATGGTATCGGTTTGAGATATTCTTTACTTTTTGCTCAATTTATTTCCGACTTTCATTTTCTCTCTCTCTCTCCACAATAATGCAACTTTCAACCAATTAATTAATAAATAAATAAGATATGATAACATTCATGTCATTTAAATTTTTCGTCCAACTTATTGAAGGATATCCCGTTCCTTTTGCTATCAATTATTCGGCTGGAAATTTACTAGCAATGAGTGCATCAGGATTTCTTTGTGGTCCAAAACGACAATTCCGTAATATGTTCGACGAAAAAAGAAGGACAGTATCAATTGTGTATTTATCATGTTTATTTAGTACATTAGTGGTTGTATTTATACCGATATATTGGCCAGCGAAACTAACGATCTTAATCACATTAGTGATAACTCAATGTTCAGCTAATATCTGGTACAGTCTCAGTTACGTCCCATACGGACGAAGAACGGCCTTAAAGCTAATGAAGCGATATCTTGGTCTGAATGGTAACGGTGGTGGTAGCGCCGAGGGATCAGGATTTATGGGACTCGGTGGTAGCGGTGAATTGAGCTGAACTACGTCCTTTAGAGTACAAACTTTATTACTAATTACCACATCAACCATTTTAGATATTATAACACACACACACACACACAACTCTAGACCTACTACCCTTATAGTAGCTAGTAGAGAATTCCAAAACATTGTTTGTAGATATACTCAACCCGTCTTTGAAATATTTCCGTATTGGAATGGCACTAATGTGTGTTGGATTAACGAGTTCGTAGACCCTCTCTCGAGAGCGAGTCTTCCGGACAAAACGATGAAAGAATTTGATCCGGTTGCAATTGCTATCGACTTAATGCGATCGGTGGGAGGTAAATACAATAAACAGCACGAGGAAACGATATTTTTGTACGCATGCGAGCTCACGGCGCATTCGAGGAAAAGGTCTTCAATTCTAACCGAGTATAACAGACATGTCAAACGATGGAAACAGGTAGAACGAATCGAAATGATAGGATCCGCGATGAACGGGATGAACCTATACTAAGAGGCAATATAGCTGTGATACAATCACGTATTATTTGTGGGTGACTGTAAAAAAATAGTATTATGATCTTATATACTCTTTATCACTGGCATTGCGATGCTCCTCAACGACTTCAATCGTCACGAAATATAAATACTACTGAGAATCTTTCATAATGGTTCCGCTCGTTTTCTTTTTGGAGATTCTACCACTGTTTTTTGGTGATGTTCGTCGTAACCACTGGATCGGACCAAACTTGGTTTCTGTACAAGAAAGAAATATACCATATCGGGCTCAGATCTTTGAAGGACCAATGGCCACAATCCCAATACATGTCGTTTGGAATCACTACCACCACCACCAGTAACATTCTTCTTTTCTTTCTTTTCATTTTTATCTTTGTCGTTGTCACTGTCTCTTTTGTCATTCTCAGCAATAGCTGATTTACTTTCACCATCATCGTTTCGAAGGAGGTATCTACCAGCACGATTCGCTTGAACCAAGTATGATATAGTACGTTCTAATGATTTAGGAAATTCTGGATTGCCATGCAAAAATAGTCGCACAAGTGTAACATTTCTATTACATTCCAATGACCGTAACAATGAAGATGCTGTTTCAGACTTCAACGAGTTATGCGCCAACCCTAATGTTTTGAGACATGTGTTATCCTTTAAAGCATCGGCGATGATTTTTCCTCCCTCATCTCCTATGTTATTATAATTAAGTTGCAATAAGGTCAATGTGTCGTTTTGTCGTATGACACGTGCAAGAGCAACTACCGTATTGTTATCCAATCGATTCTGATCAAGATATAATTCCTCCAATGATGACTGATTCATTTCGAGGTTCGCACCCAACGACGTAGCGTCCTTCAATAGATTGTATGAAAGATGAAGAGTCTTTAATGATACGTGTCGACGTATAGCATTTGCTAATGGGGTTAATATATCCTTATCGGTATGATCGTCCCGATTTACAAAGGATAATGAAGATGTCATATTAACTGATTCAATTCTCGTATTGTCTTCGAGAGCCTCGGAAAAAAAATCCATCATGATGGGGTCTAAACGTCGAATATTCAGGTTCAGATCACGAAGATTAGATCCCTCATCTCTCAATCGAAAACATTGTTCTTCCAACCAGCGGGGGATACTACTTGTGTTATCACTCATATCGATTGTCCTATTGTCCTATTGTCCTATTGGCCTGTTGGCATTTATTTCGAAGTCGTATCGTACTGAAAAAAATGATTGGGGTTTTGGCTGCTGTATTGAATAGTGATCAACATAAGACAGTCATATTTTGACATAAGTTGATCCTAGCTACTAATTTTACTAGAGAATGATTGCTATTGTTATTGTTATTATACAGTATCACAAAAGTTGACGATGGACAATGATGAAGTAATTGTTCTCATGCTTGAATAAAATTGGCATCAATCAACCAAGCCGGTCCTTGTTTTCAACAGAATTTCTGTTTTGACATCAAGATACTTCCTCCGTAAATTTGCAAGGAGGATGAGGGAAACTTGAGACTTTAACTCTCTATTTTGTGAGTAGAACTTAATATTTTAAGGTTTTAGCGTACTATAAGCATTTGTTGCTAAACACTAGAAAATAATCATGTGGTGACGACAAAAATGAAATTTCAAATTGGCAAACGTTCTAAATTACTATTATCCTGTATTGGTTAACCATAAACCCAATCCTTATGATCTGCTGGCCTACACTCTTCAGGGTTTCCATTTTTCAGTTTTCCCATATGCTCATAAATTGGATGGTCATTGGCATCAAAAACTTGTCCCACATGTTGCCAGTTGTCATCTCTTTTGATAGGATATGCTTTCCCGCTGTATTTACACAGTAGAATGAATCATGGCTCATGATGTCATTGGACACAATAGGCCAAACCTTCTTCATCAAGAATCCGATATCAGCTCCAAACCCAATTTCTTTTGAATCCTCAATCTCTGCCATGAACTCTTCTACCAGGGAAGTAACTTTCTTGCCCTTCAAGAAACCCTTTGTACCTCCCCAACTACCACCGTTCATTCCATAAGGATGATTTGGATGGTCTCTCACCATGTGTGTTGATTTGTTGTCACTTTGGATCCATTCTTCTACAGCAAATCGGTCTCTTGCATTCAGACGTGAGTCTGAATCTCGAACTATGAAGCGATCAATACTCTCATCATCGCTCACCAGAAACCTCCAGAACATTCCTATAGAAGCGCCGTCTTTCATATTGTCTGGGCGCATAATGACGTTTCCACCAAGATCCTTGAGCCGTTTAATAGCATCACTTGGCACAGTATCATCCACATAGAAGCGCATCTCCCATCCTGGAAAGTATGTCGGAGCAAGCTCGACGTTTCGAATTGCGCCGGTGGTGTACTTTGGATTATCTCCATATAGTCCATAGGAGATGACAAACTTATTACCACTGGGGATGGGTGGTAAAGACTGAATTTGCTGAATATACTCCTTTCCTTTTTAGAGTCCATGTAAGCAAGCACGGTGAAATTGGAATTGGTATGGTTGTGGACAGAGGATGATTTATCAGCAGGGTTGATATCTAAGTTCCAGGCATCAGGAAGGTTTTTCAACAGGACTTGAAGATCATTCGCATTGGGATCAAATATTTTACCTGGTATCCAAGCAACCTTTGGCCCTTTGACCTTTTTGCAAAATCGGTTGCTCGCTCTACAAACTTCTAGGAAAAGTGGCAGTCCAGTCTTTGGATCAGGATCAGCCTTGAACTGAGAAGGAAAGGTTGAAAAGGCACCAGTAGCAAAGGTGATATCAGCCTTGATAAAGTGAATCCAATCACGAATATTGAGTGCCCAATCCATCTGAATTTGCCCATCTCCCTTGGGCGGACCCATAAATGGTGCAAGGTGCCATACATCTACAAGACCTTCATAGGAAGTCCAATTGACAGTTCCGTAATCTTCGAAAAGAGGTGCACTTCCGGTCTACCAAGTCCCTCGCTAGCGCGTGCCGTCACCATATCACGGATTTGAGTGATTGCTCGAATGTACACTACATCTTTTGTAAACACATCTCTACGCGTTTCAAAGTTGATATCTCCTCTTCGGACATGAACTGCAATGGTTGTCACGTTTCCTGCCTTGAAAAGGTTTTCCTTTACAGTGTCTGATTGTTGGAAGGTCCACGTTCAGGCGAGGAGAGAATATTCTTCCTCCAGTACTCACGAACCTCTTCGTCATTTTTGCACTGGGCAAACTGTTCGACATGTTTCATAAAAAGAAGACCATTGTCGATGTTGTCTCCACCTGTGTAGTTGTAAAATCCCGGTGCGAGAGGCTGACTATGATCAAATTGATCAAAAATTTTATGTTCGTGCCGATCTTTCCACTGATATTCTGGGCAGACAGGAATGCCGAGCTCTTCAGTGCCCATTTGGCCAGCTTTTGAATCGACACAAAAGTTGTATTTCCTACAGTGAGCATAAGCCGCCAATGTGATAACCCTGGCCATTTGTCCACCTAAGCGATCATTCTTGCTTTTCCCATAACAATTGTGATGTCGGATGGACTATGTAACCAGCCTGGACCAGAGGCATTGTGTAAATCCGTGGTGTTGTGTCCTGGAAAAGACGTCTTGGGGTTTTCCTCACCATTTGGTTTAAATGCTACACTTGTTGTAGCAGTTGTATCAGTAACGTTATCTTTACTGGAAATACTTTCATTGTGCGGAGCAGGAGCTGACGTAGTAGGATCGGCAATGCTATTATTATCAGCAGCAACATTGCTACCACTGATTTCAGCAGGTGAATTATTCTCTTTAGCCACGATCGCGTAATGTTGTCCTTGAGCTGAGAGGGACAGCTTCTTTGTTGCATATGCAATATGAAGATTACTGCAGTAGTACACATCATCCACAACAACTTCAACTTGCGAGGAAACGCATTCTTTGCATTAGAAGGCTTGGAGATTCCTCTCCCTCTTCTAAATTTAAATTTCACCATAGCCTTTGGTTCAATGATAATATTGTTCGATGTCTTTTTGTACTGTCAGACTGCCGCAACTACCGGTAGCGCTAAAGGTGATTTGAGTTGGAGAGATGAAAAGAATACAGTACCTTTAATTTCCATTCTATGGTAGCGTCATGATGTGAGAAAGATGCGTATTTTTAATACATTGCGTATCTTTAAATCAACAATTTCGCCGTCATTTTACTATTGACACATCCTTAATTAAACTAGAAATTTCCATAAATCCACGCGCGCAGCATTCTTCGGACAAATAAATATTTCGCACGATGCACAATAGCTACCGTAGGCACCGTTCCATCCAAGTCGTGAGTAGTTTGGGTTTCATGGATAGGGTTTCACACCGTATTTTACGATAGCGTTCAGTGTTGAATACGGTAGAACACACAGAACAACTAGAAAATAGTGCATCAAAGTGAACTGTGATTGCCGATTCGATTTTCCAATTCATGTATCTCCTCACAAGATGGATTTTCTCCTTTAAAACAGCCCATAATCAAAACAAAGTAAAAGGTTCTATCTTTCCAAACGGCCAACAATCAAAGAAGAAAAAGAACATCTTACAAGTATGTCTTCGCAACCTTCACAAACTGCTCTGTCCTTTGGTGACGACGAGAGTATCCCGATTGATTCTGTCAAAGATGATAGGGATAGGAGCTCGAGTGGTCTACTTTTGCGATGGAGCCGCTTGAGGAAGACCGTATTGGTTCAGAAATCCTACGATTCTCGTATCTCATTTGGTGCTCCAATTATTGCTCCTGGAGCAGCTAATGGCGCCCAGAGGGGCAACACAAAAAAAGTCATCTTGTCCGACGTCTCGGGGTTCGCCAGACCAGGAGAAGTCTTTGCCATGATGGGTCCTTCTGGGTCTGGTAAGACGAGTTTGCTTAATTGTCTTAGTGGACGTAGCCCCTACGAAAGTGGTGTCCTATCAATCAACGGGAAACCTCTCGATCAACAGAATATGAAGCGTCTCATGGCAAAGATTGCCTACGTCAAGCAAACTGACATCTTCTTCGAGCATCTAACAGTGTATGACCAACTTTTTTACACTGCTTCTTTGCGACTACCGCAAACTTGGTCAAAAGAAAAGAAATTGGCAGAGGTTGATCGCACAATCGAGCTACTTCGATTGTCTAAGGTTGCTGATTCCGAGATTCGTATGTTGAGCGGAGGAGAGAAGAAACGCGTTAATATCGGTACGGAATTACTGACAGACCCAGAGATTGTGTTGCTGGACGAGCCAACAAGTGGTCTAGACTCAACGACCTCAGTTGAATTAGTCAAGATGCTGCAGCAATTGGCTCAAAAATCCCAAAAGACTGTAATTATGTCCATCCATCAGCCGAGTTCAGCCCTTTTTCAATCCTTCGACCGAGTGTTGTACTTGGCAGGGGGAAGTGCGGTGTACTTTGGAAAACCCAAAGATTCTTTGGTATATCTAAAAGAACACGGCATGTCATGTCCTGATGGGTATAATGCTGCGGACCATTGGATGGATTTGCTTGTAAAGGATGCGTCTATTCAGTCCCCTATACTAACTGATATTGAGGACTTAACTGATAATGAGGATGGATTATCCTCGTATACCTATGCTAGAAGTACGAGTATGACTACTCGGCAACGATTGATTCGTGATTGGGACAACGAAGTTATTGCAAAAGAGCTAGATACTAGCGTCAATGAGGAAGGTGACAAATCCACGACTAGTAAGAACAAGGAATATTCGAAGTACAATACTAGTTGGGGATTCCAATATAAGATTCTTGTCAATCGATCTCTAAAGAATTCTAGGTCGGCCATCTTCACTCCAATTAATATCATTAAGAGCGTCCTCATTGGCTTTGTGGCGGGTGTACTTTACTTCCAGATGGATTATACTGAGTCGTCAATTCAAGATCGAGCATCATACTTTTTCTTCACGATGACTTACTGGGTGATGGACTCCATGTTCCAATCCTTCATGACATTTCCAACCGAGCGCGATGTAGTTCTGAAGGAGCGCGCTAGTGGGTCCTACAGACTCAGTGCATACTTCCTTGCCAAGACGACCTCAGAGCTCCCTGCTAGAGTTATTCTGCCGTGCGTCTATATGGTGATCAGTTTCTGGATGGCATCAATCAGTAACAGCTTTTCGATCTTCTTTGCCACTGTAGGTATCACATTGTTGAGCGTCATGACAGGAGAAGCTATTGGTCTTCTTGTTGGATCAACAGTTTATGATATGGAGAAGGGACAGACAGTTTTGACTGTCGTTGCTCTTTTCCTGGCATTATTAGGTGGTTTCTTTGTTCAGAATGTTCCCTCTTGGTTGGATTGGGCACAGTACCTATCTCCTTTCGCTTACGCCTTTTTTGCTATATTGCCAATCGTATTTAACGAGCCTATCCCCTGCGATGGTAGCGATATTATCCCACAATGCGGTGGTTCTGATACTGGGAGCATCGCTCCTGAAGGCGTCCTCGAAATGCTGACAGTTAAAAATTCGGTGGCATTCAATGCAGGTATGTTATTTTTCTTTGCTTTGTTCCCACGTTTCATCGCGTACTTTGCGCTTCGAGCAAAAAAGGAAGGAGATCGTTAGTTTATGCAGTACGAAGATTTGAACGATTTGAACATTAATTTTGAATAGAAAGTAACGTAAAGAAGAAGGCTTACATGTCGCGTACATGAAAGATTTATCAAAAGGTATAATCTTCCTTTATTAAATTAGCAATAGAAATAATAATTGATGTTTTATAGATCAGCGGAGATGACTTTTTAAATCATAGTAGAACGATTCGATTAATTCGTCTCTGCTACTAGCTTTCACTACTAGCTGCTACCAAGAATCATCTCCATCTTTCACTATACAAAGTAGCTCTAAATTACCCTCATTCTGCGTCGGGATAATATGTCTTTCGTTCATTTCAGTGGTATTGTTTTCAGTTTCCTCCCTTTTTTTTTCAACTTATTTCACCTATGTTATTATGGTATACGTTTTCTATCACATGCCTGATATATATATATCGGACTACCCATCTTCCCACTTAATCAATATATCGTCACCGTCACCGATGTCACCACCAAACAAGAGTCCCTTGGGTGGACTTGAAAAGTTCCCCCCGGCGGTCTCGTTGTGTTCCGACAAATGCAAGATCTTAGCCTGTCGTCCGATTTCTTTTTTGTAGAATGATTGAAAGGTCACCTTACGGGTGATTTCATCCCATAAACTCGGAGCTTGTTCGGCAGGGTCGATGTAGTCCGATAAAACAATTATCTTCGACTGGTCATTGAGCATTTCATCTTCTTCTTCAGCAGCAGCCGCTAGTAGCAACTCTTCTTGTTCGATGTCCTGCTTTCGTAGCTTTTCCATTTCTTCGTCTAATCCACCCCTGGAAATGTTGTTGTTGAGCCACTCCATACCCGTCAATCCGGGCATACCAGGTTTCTTTGAGTTGCTATTGTCGTCAGCACCACCGTTATCATTCTTGTCATTTTTCTTTTTCTTTTTGTTGTCGTCGTCCTTTCCATTACTATCATTACCTCCATTTTCTTGTAGTTTTTTTTCTCGTTCTTGTCTATCTAGTTCTGCTTGTTGCTGTTTTTGTCGTTTACCCCGCTCGACGACTTCGTTTTGTTCCAACAACGTCACGGTCGTACCGACTCTCGTCGCAGCTGCGTCTAGTAATTTTCTTTTTTTTCTTTGAGGATTCGAATGTCGTTGACTGAGCAAATTCGCACGGGCACTTCCACCCTTTTCAATACAAAAATGTAGTCCGTCTCCCATTGCATTTTTCAAAAATGTCAAATCAGATTGGAATCCTGAACCGGGTGGTTTGCCCAAAACACCTCCACCGACTAAGATATTCCGAGCGGATTCGGCCGTACCGGCAACACCCTGTTGTTCTAATTTACGAGCTTTAATTCCAGCGGTACGACCAGTTCCTGCCAATCGTTTTGATCCTCGTCCCAGTGCGAAGTTTTCCGAAGGCAAATTACTTGTGATAGGTGCCTTGCCTTTCCCTCGAACCTTTTGTAACAAATCGTACACGCCCGCTCGTAATTGTTCACTTCCTATCATCTTCCCTGAAAGCTGAACATTAACCCTCCGGATGTTGTCAACAGCAAGTCGTAAATCATCAGCGTTGTCGACTAATCGTAATGTATATGTATCGGCTTTCGGACCGTTCGGGTCATTTTGATAATTTAAATAACATTCTTGGCATAAAAAAACGCCAGTATTTATATCAATCATTTGTTGTGCTTCTTCTTCTGTATACCGACCATTGCAACGTCGTAAATCATGTCCAGGACAAAGATAAAATGATGAACTTCTACTTCTACTTTCGGCTGCTTCTAATTCTTTCCGTAACAAATGCAACCGTAAGCGTATTGTATGTACTGCCCGGTTGTAATCAATATACCAGAACTTTGTTGATTGCGAACCACCCTGACTTAAATCATCCACCGTTTCCGAATTGACTAAATGTTCATCTTGTAAAAATTGAAGCGTCGAACGTAGTTTTTTTGCAGGCATATTAAGACGTGGTGCCATGTCGTCGTCACGTAAAAATTTATCCCGGATCAGTACATCAATTATGCATATTGCTTCATCGTCGTAAAATGCACGAGCGACTGTTGCAATCAACGCTTCGGCAAATACCGTCAGATCAGACATTCTGGTTATATTGCTGTTGTTGTTGTTGTTGTTGTTGTAGCTTTCGTGGTTCAGCTATGTGATGTTGTGATGTTTCCGTTGGCGAAGCAAGATCCAATATAAAGCTATCAAGTACCGGTACTAACGTTGCTGCTGTACTACTGACAAATACTACCGGTAATAGCTAGTAGAGAATAAGAGAGCGTTGTTTTAAAGCACCCTTGAAAACAGAACTAAGTTAGCTCTTTTTTACTTTAAATTATGCATGTACAGTACAGCAGTATGCTACAGTATGCTCACACTAACAACAGGCTGAACCAAGAACAACACAATGCAAGTAAAGGGCCCCCCCAATCAACTGATAACTTAAGATAGGGCCACTCAAGTTGAAAAACAACCACAATATTCTGCCCTGTGGTTGTTATTATAAGTGTGAGGCACCAGTACATTGGTGTATATATTATATTATATATTATATATAGTGCACTTTCCAAAACAAAACAAAACAAAACAAGAAGGAATATACACAAATTCCTAATGTTAAAACCCTCTTATTCTTTTAACAATCTACATGTTATTTTATAATGATTGATGATGGATAATGAGAGTACATCGTGGTGCATCGTATCGCCTACAATCTAGTGCCGCTTTTGTTCATGCCAACACTTGGTATACAGATTGGATTGCAAGTTCGGATGGGACAAACTATCGCCTACGATATTGTAAAGGCAAAATTTTTGGCAATGTGGTCCATGTTCTTTACAGTCATTTTTGGATCTATCCTAGCCACTTCCTTGTACATTTTTCGGATTGATATTGCCATGCTCTTTACCGATGATGCGGAGGTTATAGATGGATGCAAAGAAATCTGGGGCAAACTTTGTTGTTACGTCTTCATCTTGCATATATTTGGAATCAACTCAGCGGTATTGCGAGTGCTCGGACTGCAGTGGCGGATGGCCATAACCATTTTCTTTTATCTTTGGTTTGTAGTACTCCCCGCGATACTCTACTTCGCGGTACATCGGGGCGGAGGCTTGGATGCCGTTTGGACCATTCTACCCATTTTCTACTCCTTTCTGCAAGTGCTTTTGGCCCTATTGTATCTTACAGCTGATTGGGAATCTATTGGGAGAGAAATTCACGACCGTGCACACGGGGACAAATCGCCAAAGGTTCCTATGACGAGTGGTGAATCCGAACGACTTTTATCATCCGACGACGATGATTCAAAGTAGGCAATACGTAATACGAAAAAACCATCGCCCTTTTTTTTAAACATTGCACACTATTACGTGATTTCAAACCAAATAGAATATCCAAAGCTCAAAACAAATAATGCATCGACCTTCAATGTATCTCACGAGCTCAAGCTAGAAATAATACGCTTACTTCCCTTATAAACATAAAACTGGCAAAAATAGGATCTTATTTACTGTTTTGCAATGAGATCACTAGGATTTCCCTCGTTGCAATTGACACCATTTTATAGCAGTAAGTGAAACAGTACCACTGTTCCTGAACCGATCAAACCAAATCTGATACCACCCACCAATTCAGTAATTTCTTCATTTTGCGTTGTTTCCTGCGGGTGAGACGATCCTTTGGTAGTCGTCCGATCGGAACCATTTTTCGAGTTCTGCAACACGCTTTACCGGAAGGGGATGCGTCCGTTGCTGCTGTTGGATGGACATTCGCACCAACGGATTTGCCGTTTCGAGCTGTTTTTCGTACTCCAGGGATTGCTCGACGAATGCCTTTGTGTTGAGTTCGTACCGAGACGTCCCGGCAAAGAGCTTCATCAGAGAGCTCGCCACGACGTCCGAATCCTGTGCCACCAGCAGGGCGGCGCGGTCGCAGGAGTATTCGGCGGCCAACCGCCAATCCTGCAGGAGGGAGTCGACCCTGCCTCCCACGACCGGCAGTCGGCTCAGCGGGGACGATGCCAGGTTTCCCAGCGTCAGGTACAGGGCGTGCTCGCATTTCAGGTGGCCGAGTTCGTGACCGAGGACCGCCTGAAGCTCTCTAGGGGTACACCGATCGACAAGCGCCGACGTGACGACGATCACGGATGACGAATAGGAATTTTTATCCTTTCCCTTGTTCTTGGCTGTTTGCCGAGATTGAATCGCCAGGGTGTATGCGTTTGCTTGCGGATTAGATTGAACATACAGTTCGGGAACAAAAGTGGATGGGAAATTCAAAACTCCACAGGCTTCGACCAACAAGTGGTGCAAATCCGGAAGTTGCTGGGGAGATACTTTGACGGAAGATGACATAAGGTCCAAACGAACACCCTGTTCTATCAAGGGAAATCCACGCCGGAGGGTCTCTTCTGCCAATCCGTAGAAGGGAGCCCTTCGAACCAAAGATGTTAGCCTCTGGTCGAGAGGATGTCGAAATTGGCTGCTTTCCAACATTGGAATCGGAATTATCGATAGTGGCGGCGTCACAGGTGCGTCTACTGTCTCATTGGCATCATTTTCGGCCGTCTCGACAGATCCTTGTTGGTGCAACCGTGATCGCGTTGTCTGTGGTCGCAACCCATTTTGGTAGGAGCCCACAAAGGCCACGGACAAGGGAGGCAACGCCCAAAAAGAAAGCGAGAAGACAACGGATAGGATACACCGCAGCATGGTGGTAATAATCATAATTTGATGGTCGAAAATATCAACCGTTACAGCAATAGAGTTACTTCGAGTAGCTAGTTAAGTTATGCATCATAAGTTTCCAGCAGTTGTCCAGTTTGTTTTGTCGATGTCGAGAAAACTGCAACTGATCAATATTGGAAATCCAAACAAAGAAAGAAAAAGATTGAAGATTGTCATCTGGCACGACGAATGAATCATAGTAGTATTCTGATCAGCGAGTGAGTGAGTCATCTAGAAGTTTTTGAGTCCCATGAACTTAAGTCATGATTTGTTTCATAAAACTCCCTGTAAAAAACAACTGCATAATTTTTGCAATTTTCAAGGAGCAGATCAACTCAAGTTAGCCATGAATGGAGGATATTTTCAGAATCAGCATAAAAATACGATCTATAAAGGTGTTTTGAATTTGCACCAGTACAGTGGTGTATATTTTCCAAAACAAAACAAAACAAAACAAAACAAAACAAGAACGAATATACAAAAATTTCCAATGTTAAAACCCTCTAATTCTTTCAACAATCTACATATTATTTTATAATAATTGATGATGGATAATGAGAGTACATTGTATATTGTACTGAATGGCTGTTAGAAAACAGATAAAGAAGAACCAATTGGAATAGTAGTGCAGTATTCATACTCAGAATGTTCATATAGAAGGTCAAGAGGTCTTAACTCATAGAAGGTGATTCTTTAAAAGTAGAAATGTATGCAAATTATATGTGTTATCTACTAGAATGGTCTACTACTTATTTTCTACCACATTGGAAACATTCCGCTTAACTTATAGTTGATAAAATATCTTGATTATCATAGGTAGGTCTCTTTACTACCTTAACTTTCATTTTGTCTCAGAGAAATATTGCAGTGTCAGTTACATATATATAACTTGTTATTTAAAAGCTGCAGCTTTGCTCCTCAACGTCTTAGAAAGACAGAAGAGTCAACAATCTACCCGCCTATTATTCTATATTACTTATTATTACATTGGTTCATCCCCATATCTGTCATCTATCGTTTGTAACTCTACTTCCAATACTGTCTTAGCTCTGCTAGTGGATCTCTTTTTCCCAGTTTTGTGTGCAGTTTTGATATCATATGGTTCATTTTGTACTTAGTTTTCTTTGCCTGTATTACTGTACTAGATGATCTTTTTTTTTGTAGGCTTTTGAACACATTAGTGAGTGGATTATTGTACATTTTCTTCATCATAGCACGTTTTCCTGTGTTTATTCTCCTTGAAACTTTTGTCTTTGCTGGTTTGTCCTTTGTGAAGTGTCGCCATATCGGTTTGCTGTTTTCTTTTGCCAGTTCTTTTACTCTTGTCATACAGTGATCTATAACTGGTTTCCATCTTGTCAGCCATTTCTTCAATTGTTGGTTTGTGTCGTCTAGTTTTACCTCTAGGTCTTCATTGTATATCTTTAGTTCATCCTCTGGTAGTACCATTTCTTGCAATGTGTACAGATGGGTTACTTTCTTTCTTTGTGATGTGTATTCTGCTACTATTCGGCCCCCTAATAATACAGGTTTGTTCCTATCAATGCATCTATCTGTCCGTATCTCTTGGATGTGTCAGTTACACATAACATTATCATATTACATTGTCTACAGTATTCCTAACTTAAATTTTGTCTCACCTACGTACAGTAACTACTGTACAAAGCAACTAACTAACTACGCTACACTGTACTGTACTGTACTTTACGATCTAGCTGTAATGTAGCCTGTACTACTAGTACATCATCACAGCATTGCTTTTGTTGTCTTTTTATGTGACAAGCTATCCAACCTCTATTCGTGGAACCGAACCGTAATACGTTGACAAACTGGTCGCGTGTGACCGTTGTTCAACTCCAATCCCTCATTTTCTTGGTTCGGAATTTACAAAATGGGGTTCGGAAGCAAAAACTATTATATCCGTTGAACGTATAATTAGTGTACTATTTTAGTTGAAAGAATAATTTATACTATAAAAGTACGTCTTAGAAAACAAGAGAAGGAGAAATCAAAATTTTCTCTTAAACACCGTACTGTATATACTTTTATAACTTTTATAGTTTAAAATATATTTATAAAAATGTTCGTAGTAATTATACGTTTCACGGAGGAAGTAAATGTAAATGACGACGTGGACAACTCCGTGGCCAAAAATAAATTTGAATTTTTTATTCTTGCTTGTTTCTTTAGAAAAGAAAACTCTTCTCATCTGCATGCTCATCGATCGGCGTTCGGCGTTTCTTTCATTACAGTACTGTAACAATAAAGTTGCTCATTCATTCGCTCATTCTCACCTCAAAAACAAGAAATTCACATACAGTACAATACATTTCTTATTTACTCACTCATTATTTATACTAGTACAGTACTTTAACCCGGAAGCCAAACTAAACGGAAACCAAACCAAAACAATAATAAAGTGTAGTCAAGTCAAGTCAAAACGAAAGTCAGCAAAGCAAAATAAAAGAACATCATATTATAATATCAAAACTATACCCTATATACACTCTTAATATAATTATGACTTGTGGTGATAACAATTTCTGTTCCGCAATTAGTAACATTGCCATTAATAGTAATAAAGACAACGACAACAACAACGATACCGACGATACCGCTACTATGGGTACAGCTATAAGTATAAGTATAGTAGTAGTAGTGCATCATCTTCTTCTTTAGAATACGATTGTAATAGTGATACAGAAGAAGAAGAAGAAGAAAGCACGAAATACTATTATGATGATGTCGATGATGATGATGATGACAATGATAATGACAGTTCAATTAATATTAATACCGATACAATCAATAACAATAACAATGATAATGATGATGATAATGAGGAACGAAAATTAGTATTTACACAAATGAAATTATTAGAACAAACAACGTATAGACGTCCACATTATAATGAGATACCAGATATGTTTCGTGGTGTATGGAGAAAACAAATAGTAGAATGGATGTATGTATTAATCAAGCATTGTAAATTACGGAAAGAAACAACGGCAGCTGCTATCTATTATTTAGATGTTGCTGTTGTTTCTTCGCATAATACAAGAAGAATGGGAAATAAGAATAATAAGAATAATAATTTAATACTAATACAAACACCACAAGATTATCAATTATGTGCCATGACAGCATTACATTTAGCATTAAAAGTCTATGATTCACCGACCGTCCGTATTGTGAAATTGAATTGTTTAGTGAAATTAAGTAATAATGAATTTACCGAACAAGATATAATTCAAAAAGAAAAACAATTAATTAATACTGTATTACAGTGGAGATTACATCCACCAACATCCAATTGTTTCTTATATCGATATATAGAATTATTACCACTACCTTCATTACCGTCATTACCGTCATTGCCTGTATCAAAGCAACAACAACAAGATCAACAACAACAACAACAACAAACACAAATACAACAACAAGATCAAAAACAAACACAAACACAAACACACCAATTATTAGAAGAAAGTGCATCAGAAATAATTGAAGTTGCTATGGCACATGATCGTTTCCTTGCAGTACCATCATCTGTCATTGCATATTCAGCATTATTATTAGCGATGGAACTGAATACTACTACCAACAACAACAACAGTAGCAGTAACAGTAGCAGTAGCAGTAGCAATAAATATGAATACGATTGGTCGACCTTTGTCCATAACATGAAAAACGTTGCTGGAATGGGTGATATCTTCTTTATGAATGACAATAACGATAACAAAGATGATAATGATAATGATAATAATAACAATATTTCACGTTCGGTCCTTCGAACGAAAATGTTATTAGATAGAATCATAATACAAGGTCTACCTCTTCTTCCTGAAGGAGAAGAAGAAGACGATGACGAGGATAATGACGATGGTGATGATGATGAAAGCAGTAACACAACATTAACAACGATGACGATGACTAGAATAAAATCAATTAGTAGTTTCTCGTCAGGTAATGACGACGACGATGACGAACCATCAAACAAATCTACACACCCACAACCACCATCACCGACATCAACAATGTCATCATCGAATACCACTACTACTGCTACTGCTACTGCCACCACTACCACTACGCCATCATCCTCATCATCAATAATAACAACAGCAGCAAGATCAAGGTCAACAACAATGGTAGCTTCCCCACCGCTATAATTATATAACCCCCATAATCTACACATACTGTATATAATAATAGTACATATACTGCACATAACAACAAAAATGCACATGCACACACACACACACTAATACACATGCATAATCATATAATCATATAATCATATATATATATATATATATAATAGTCTTAAAATTTTAATATTATAAGTCAACTATCATATCACTCTATCTCAACTAATTCTACTTCTATATAGTTTATAGAGTAGTAAAATTGAAATGAGCACTTATGTATCTGCTTCTTTGGTGGAAATGTACCACTCATTATGAGCTGTATGCTGTTGTTGCTGTTGTTGTTGTTGTTGTTGTTACTATTATTAAAGAACGCAGTTGTATTTAATGCCACTCAAAAAATGGACTCCATTGTTTTCCTAGGAGGAAGATTTTTCCACCATCAAGAAGCCTTGTTGTTGTGCGTTGATATTGTTCGAGGTATCTGATTCCAACATTGATTGATGGAGGTATGAATCTGAGTAGTTTGATTAGTTTTCCATGCCACCATCATAGTAAACTGTGTAGTATATATATCGAGGATTGCTTTTTTTGTTAGTAAGTAAAGGGGAACATATATTAGTTCTTACAGCAGAAGCAAGAAAAGGCTGACTGGTTCCAAGGAATTTTGTTACTTTCTTGTCAAAGTTGTCTTTTGGTGTGTTTATTGAGACAAGCAGGACATGGGGTAAACGGGCATTCTATATGGTCTTACCTCATTGCCGTTTCAGTAGCATGTGGGCCTTCTCGAATACCAATACATCCCGATACAGATTTTCCAGAGAAATGCTCGTGAGCCGATTGGCAGTCTTCCTACTAGAGCTAACCTTCCACTTGGTTCCAGTGCAGTCAATATCAAAATACTTGGTGGGGGCCTAGAATAACATGGTGATGTGTTCCAACAGCCGGATCTCGGTTCGTTATTTTCAGTATGAGATAGGCTATCTGTCTTGCAGACGGTCGACGGCTGTCTACGACAACACACAAAAAGCAAGTAGTGAACAACATATCTCTCCAGCTAGATACGACTAGGTAGAATAGCCCCTAAACACGTTGTTTGGCTGACACACAATCATTTTGATCAATTTCATGAAAAGATACACCATGTATGGTTTTTTTAAAAGATTGGCTTATATGCATGTTCTTCGTGTGCCATTAGTTTGTATTAAGAATATGTGTAGCTAGTTAGTATTATTATTCCAGTTTAGCATAGATGTAGCTGTCACAAGGTGGACGGGACTAGGATATTTGTAAGAATAAAATAACAAAAGATAAGATAAGATATATTAGAGCACATGCTTGTGGCGGTCGCTGCTCTCTCCTTTCTTTTTTCCTCCAGGCCATTCAGTCGTTCAGATCGTGCATCTTTCAAAGCCATTTCAAGCAGTAATTCTTTCTTGGCATCAAACCTTTTTTCCTTCAGGCCATTCATTCGTTCAGATCGTGCATCTTTCAAAGCCATTTCAAGCAGTAATTCTTTCTTGGCATCAAACAGCATTGATTCTGTCGAAATTCCGTAAGATTTTTCCTTTCTCATCACCGATTCCTTCATTTCCGACATAGAATCTTCGGGATGATCAGCGTACCATAATAGTGATGATGATGATGATGCAGTCTTTCGTTTCCGTCCGAAGGTCGACGTTGTAATTGCTGATCGAGGTCTTTGATGGCAAGTAGGAACAAATGCATCGACTCGATAATACTGCTGGCCTGGTGAAGGTAAAATAACGCTTACCGCCACGATGAAAACAGAGATCATTTGTACTGAAACCATCATGATTTTCTTTTGATTGTTTACTTGTTTTGTTCTTTGCTTGTGTTATTTTATGTGCACTACTACACTACTACACTACTTGACTTGTGCAGTTTGAAAGGATTGCATATTCTCGTCGTGTGGGTTATTTTTTCAAATACTTCATGCCTTTCTTTCGATATATATTTTACAGCACGATTGATCCATCATATCTTTAATTCGCTGTTCATTAAATAGGTTTGTTTTTAAGAGCTGCGTTTACCACACATCATAATGATAATCTGACTCTTCATTTCAATAAATCATTCATGCTCAAGTAATAGCTCAACCACATTGAATAAGTGTGTGGGCTATTTTTTCAAATACTTCATGCCTTTCTTTCAATATATTTTACAGCACGATTGATCCGTCATATCAATATATCTTTAATTAACTGTTCATTAAATAGGTTTGTTTTTAAGAGGTGCGTTTATCACACATCATGATATGTGACACTAGCATACGGTACTGATAATCTGACTCTTCATTTCAATAAATCATTCATGCTCAAGTAATAGCTCAACCACACTGAATAAGTGCGAACATTGGCATCAAGAAGAAGAAGAAAGGTGACCTCTATATTATTTATGTGAATGAATGTATCATACGCGACGACATCGATTTGTGTCATTCTACTTGTACGCAATTCATCACATCATTATTTTTGTGTCTTCGTCGTTTCTTTGTTTGGTGGACGTGCCGCATCGTCCCTTTCAACAAATTCAATCTTTAGTACTGTTAGTAGACTCAAGACAAAAAATATACAGCTGGATATGCAAATAAGTAGTGATAATGATGACGAAATATTAGACGATTTCGATGCCGAAAATATCGACTTGTACAAGTATGTGCATCCATCCATACGAAAAGTCCTTGTTATGGAATCAGATAATACGATATTTGATGATTTTTGCGGTTTTAAAAATAATAACAATAATATCATCGACGACTGTTCAGATTCGACGAAAACAGTCCTTGTTAATTCAGATAATTACATTATCAACTGGAATTTACTTGAAGAATTTATCGAATGGGAAAAAACAAAAACAAAATCTGGAGTACCATCAGGAGCACCATCACCGACCAACAAGACAATAATAATATCTCCGTGGAAACCCTTGTCACTTTAGCTTCACAGAGTGAATTAGCAATATTCCAAGACAATAATATCCATATTAGCACGATAATAGATAATGATAATATTGAAGTGCTTCCCTCACCTATTCGTGGCTTATTGAAAATGATACCCCATAACGACGATGATGATCTTGGGGCACATACTTTGATTGCAACACTTATTGCTGTAAATATGGTAGAAAATTCCATACGTCATTTGATAGGGAAACAACATGGTCGAGCACCTTTACTTAAAATATGATCGAGATCATCGCTTCCAAAGAAAGTGAAAAAGACCACGATGATAATCATCGTCACAACCACCCGCCGAAGATATTGGCAGCTGTGTTGCAAACTCTATTGTTACCCAAAAATAATGGTATCAATCTTAGGAACTTACTTTGGCATGGTTTTTTACCAGTAATCAATCGGAAATGGTTTGCGTTATCAATTTCACTCGTATTATCATTGGACGAACTCGCTAGTTCATCATCATTTGATGTTCCTTGTAATGATAATGATGATAACAACAATAATTTAGACGAAAATCTAGAATCGCTAGTAGTTATGAGACAACACGAGGCTCTTGTTACTATTTTAGACCATGGAAAACATATACGCTCATCTCGTGAGATGTTAACTACTTTGGAAAACAAATAACAAGAAGATCAGATAATAGCATTCCAAGAAGTCATCAAGAATTGATAAAAGTGGTCTTAGAAAACTATATGAATTATCCTATCATATTTGCATCAGTGACAAGTCCATTGATTGAACATATACTCAGAATAATGTGGTGTAATGAAAATCAACAGAAAAAATGTATTGCTGAACCTGAATCGTATTATGTTACGTTGGACGGGCATGGGCAGAAAGATAAACATGAGATTATGATTATGCCATACTTTTCTTCTCAGCCGCAACAACAACAAGAAATTACTGAAGGTACAGGTGCTACTAAAGGAATAATTAGGAACCGGCTAGTTTATAGATTGGGTGCACCGACAACAGCCTTCTTGATAGACATGTTCTTGTCACCTTCAGGAGGTCCAAACATAAGAGCATCAGTAGCTCATGGAATATTCAATCGATATCTATTTGAAGAGTTAGGTAACATTGAAGTTCAGGATAGCGTGCCACATAATAATAGTAATACTTTCGAGCTCGAGGATATGGTGAATGCACTTATATCAGTACTGCATATTCTGTGTGATGATAGTCAATATGATGATATCGCGTGCGAGAGTAATCCTAATTACAAAATGAATGACGCACTCAGCTCATATCGACCGTGTTTCTCGTTTTCGGCACTGCTTCTTTCGGAAGTTGATAATATGGTTGATCAGATAAAGCCTTTCTATCAGTTAATTCGTGATGGACGTTATTTGAAGTATTCAACAAACGGATCTCAAAAGAGTCAGTTGCAGCGCGATGTGGCAAAAGCAATGGCAACTATGTCTCAAAGTATAGAAAGCATTATGGATATAAGAGTACGTATCTATGAAGGCTTTGGGATCGACAAATCAAAATATTATACTTCCGAAAGCTATTTTCGAGAAAGTAGCAATAATTTGAGTGCATCCGAATGTGGAGCAGCAAAACTTCTTCTATCTGAAATTTCTGCAGCAACTTCGTCATTACTTCAAGACCTTAACGATGGCATTGCAGCGTTACAATGTGATAAAACCCAATTATCGTCAAGACGGAGAAAACAATTATCTCAAAAATGTGATGCAGCGAAATTGACACTCGACTTTTATTCATTTGCAGCATTCTGTGCTCTTCTCTACATTGAACGGCGTCAGTATGATACCAATACAGCATCTGGTAACATGCCTGTTATACGTTACCCAGCCACGAGGTACAGTAATCTCACAGACGATGTATTATTTGTAGCTGTGAAGCGATCGAGAATGGTCGTATCTACCTTCTCGACAACTAAAACGTTTGACAGAGCTTTATCTGCTCTTGCGCAATATACAGCTGGAAAGGCGGTCAAAGCTATCATAAAAGAAGTGATTCGGAATGCTTCAGTTGAATAACGAACCGGAAAATCTTTAAATCTGATGTGCTTCGGTTTATTATATACGTATTATAACATATTAGAGCTAGATTACAGTAATGAAAAAGAACACTCGTTGATCTACACTTGTCGTACATTATTCTTTCTTTTAATCGGTCGAACCGTAATTGCGTTCTTCTTGGTTCGTCTTCCCTTCTTTCTCTTCGGTAACCGTTGATAGCATTTGTAGTTGCATCTGCTGCTCCTCTTGCTGCTGTTCAAGTTTATGAAATGCATGTCGTAGCTTTTTCCCGTACATGGCAGTGACGTAATATGTGCTGTTCAAGAGAATAGAAAACAAACGAAGGAATTAGTGATCGGAGACGGAGATAGAAAACCATTCAAAAGATACACTATTTGAGAACTTACTATCGTTTAGCTCCCCGTTCGGCACAAATGATTGTTGCTAGCCAAAGTACAGCTGCGTGAACATTTTTACCACCACCGTAACACAAAATATCACCGATGAGAAAGATTCCGAGTCCACACGACATTACCGCGTGTCCCGTCATATACAAGAGAAAATCTCGGATTTCGTAGTCATTCCGTTGTGATTGATCACAACTTACGGCCTTGGATCGTTTCCACAGAGTAGTTCCTACCAACTCACATACACCCCCTTTCACAGTAGAGTGAAATACTGTATCGTATTTGGGTGGGGGTTTCTTTTTATTCTTCGAAGTTACAGGTAATCTTAATCCGAACAATAGCATCCAAATGGTGTACGGTATAAACCAAGCAAAATACACCATCAATGTGACTTTAGTTACGCTAACGGGATCTTTACCACTATTGAGATCCTCCGTATATTGTACTAAATGAGGGAAAATGGTAGGATAAGCGGCACTGATTTCGGCGGCGTGCCATCTATGATGATACATTGCCATGCATGGCATGAGATGAATTATTAAATTGGCCATAGCTTTTTTAGACAAGATTAAAGATGACAAGAGAAATGAAAATTGGTGCGTTGTGAATGGAAAAGTTAAGAGATATAACGAATGCGTGTGTAAGAGTGAGACGGTGACGATGATGATGACAACGATAACGGAAAAACTTCTCGAATATAATACACAGTATCATATATAATGGAACGTACTGTTTACATCGTGGAATAAAAAAGCAACAAATGGTAAAGTCATCGCTGCCATAAAAACCGGACCACAGAAGACACCAAAACTTGCAATAAAGAACATTTTGCGCCATTCCACCGGGATGATTTCAGTATCGGTAGTAGTGGTATCTAAAGCAATCATTCCAACAATAATTGTTACTCCTAATGTGTTCATAACCCAACAAAAGTCCAAATAATATAATGCCTCGCATAATGGTTTTGCATAATACATGCCATGGAATTTGTAGGACATCCAAAAAATTGTTTCTATTGCATATAAGATCCAAAAATGTTCTGGATATTGCCCAAAACAAAATGCAATAAATAAACAATTCATTAGTCCAAAAGTAAATTTCCATTCTTGAAATCCCTTTTCATTTCTAGTACTTAGTTGAATTCGATCAATTTCATCCAACACTGACAAGAAAGATTCCTTTTGTACATCATGGTACGCAATCATTTTAGATCCCCGTCGATGATGAGGATGAGAAGTACTCGATGTTGATGATGTCAAAGAATTAGTCATATCGATGTTACTTTTATTATGTGTAGCTTCTCCTTCTCCTGCTTCGTCATCCTCTTTCTTCACTTTGTCTTGATTTTGATCCAACAAAGGAGAAACTTCCTTTTCCTGATCTTCTTCTTGTTTGTCGTCGTTGCCGTTGCCGCTGCATTGTCATTGCCGTCACAATTGACAGTATCCGTAGTATCATTATCATCAAGACCCGTCAGTCCAAAGTCTGTCAAAGTCTGGGAAAAGCTTTCGAAGGCCTGTTGTCCGTGGGAACTATCAGTAAATACAAAATCATCATTATCATTATCATTTATCATTATCATTATCACGTCATCGTCATCGTCATCAGCGAGATATCTTTTACTGCTGAAGTTACGCAAAGATGATATCATTGAAGGTCGAGAGGAAGACGAAGGCGTTGGGCGTTGTCGACGAAGCTTTTCCTTTCGCTGCTTCGTCGTTATTCTTATCATCATTCATCTCCTTGCTATTGTGTACTTGTGAACAATTATCAGTGTAACTTTGCTGCGATATTATTATCTTTCTCTAAACGATCGAACCCTTTATTAGATTATTGAATGACTCTATTTCGTCTGCCTACTGGTACATCAATACAAATAACAGAAATGTGGTAATACATGATATGAAGATCAGATGATGTCAATATGATGTCAATATATTATGATGTCGTTTATAACAGTTTGATTTTTGAAAAAGGAATTCGCCGTAGAAGCGTCGCGATATTATAAAAGCAAGGTAAAAATACAAGACTCGACTCACTCGACTCAAGACCTTACTTACTCAATGCAAAAATCAAAACAAAAAAATAATACTACTTGTTTACAATATACTAGATAGCTCTAGTATATAATTCACAATATCTGAACTAATGTGTATTAAATTACAACTATGCATTTCTTACAACAATCATTATGAAACTTTTGCTCACCTCTCGTAAAAGAACGTGTCAAGGCCTTGGACAGACACGAATTTGTAGTATAGTATACAAGACAATGATTCGTTATGCAGATTCTAAGAACAGGTATCTGTAGTTGTACACTCTTCTGTAACATTATGTGGAATGGAATTGATTTTCCAGTAATCAATGGTATAAAACATGACAGCAATAGGCTGACCAAGGAAACAAAATGAAAGCCAGAAAATAAAATTGCCAATACTGGTTCATATTATATATTATGTCTGTCAGCAGCTGAACTGAAAAATCACGTTTATTGGAAAATTAGCCAGCAATAGATACAACGAATCGTGTCTTACCTTGAGCCTGGCCTGACCTTGTCAAGATATTTGGTGATAGCCACAAGTGGAATTTGACTATATATATAAAATGTGATCGAATTGCGGGCAATGAGAAAAATGTTAGAAAATTTCTACATGCATATATAAAATAAATGGGTGAACCTTTTTTTCACTTACCCCATCATTCCAAAAAAGCTGTAGAATCTTATCATGTGGAATGGAATCTACAGTACGTAAAATTTCCAAAAGGCGCAGTGGAATGTAAGACGATGTTAAATTATATTTCAGTAATCTTGACGTTTCTGCATCGGTGGGAATCGAATCTAGGTTGGGTATTGTAAATACTTACAGATATCAGCATCTCGTGGACAACAGCTGAGAAAAAGAACACCATAAACATTGCGGCCGATTTGCTCATTCCAACTCTAATGCATGGAAAATATAAGTGACGAACCAGCCAATAATGAACTGGAAGATTCCAGAGTCGCCAATAGGATGACATATTCGTACTATTCCACCAGTCTCTATAAAATACTCGATCTCCAAACCTCAACAATTGGGCTAACAGATTCAAAAGAACATGAAAGAATCCATAAAAAACCAGCAACCAAATATAACTCGATGCGATACCAAGTTTCAGTATATATTCTGCAAAAATATGAACAGACAGTATATGTATATCCTCTCCTTTCAACTCATTCAATTCTTCCATCAAGTTGTTAAGTGTCGGGCGGAAGATTTGAGCTACAAGAAACACCAGCAGAACGAAGCAAAAAAATAAGCGTAAAATAAGATTAAGAATCTGACCTTTACTTCTTCTAACTAGTCGAGGAAACACCATTTGATAAGTCAATGTGGGTGCGAACCAAAAGTAATATATGTTCGTTACTGTGATATTGCTGTAAACGATTATGAAAATAAAAGTTAGACATGACATTTTCCAAAAGAAGAACTTGCTGTTGTTGTTGCTGTCTTTGTTTTCTCACACCTACTCACCGTGGATAGTTCAAAGATATGGATTCTTCATCTGTGTTTTGAATGATATTTTCCACATTTCTATCGGGGAAATGTCTATAATCAGCATTTGCGTGTGCATAAGAAATCAACTTCATCCAGAGGACAGTCGATGACATTTGTAGTACTGCTCCATTTACCGGAGAATTAATATATTTCCAAACAATCACCATAGGTAGGAGAAGAGAAAAGTTTGTATTAATAATATGTAATGAAATACCAAGCCACTCCTTCAGGAATCTCCTGCTAATGCCCAATTCAATTAGGTAAGCAAAAATGACGAAGATATTTAACATTATCATGGTGAAAACGAAAGGGACGTCGACAATATCTTTCCATTTAAATGAATACTCTTCGTCCGGAACAGAAAAGTAACCATGTGTTAACACAAACCCATATTCCCTCATTGTTCCCAGTAAAATTCTAAAGTTAGAAATGACGAGTATTATAACACCCAAGTTAAGCAGACCTCTGTAATTTGGTGTTGGTGAGTCGTGACTAAGATATGATCCTTCTGCTCTGCGATGCATGGGTTTACTAGGTGGATAATCGTTTTTCTTTCTTGAATTACTTTTTGCCGAATCTTTATTTAGATTCAATTTGAGATGAGAAGGCTTCTTTGTTAATAAATAGGCATGAGATGGAGTCCGACCAATTTCTACAGTGGGCGTTTCAAAATAGAATGGGGAGAGAGTTCCTTTGGTGTGGGTTGTTGATGTGGGTAGGCTTCCGTTATGTGCAACAAAAGAAGATGCTTCATTCTGATCGAAATAATCCGAATCGCAGTAGGCACAAGATTCGATGAGTAGATCCATCCATTGGACTTTCTCGGCTAGGCTATTCGTAGAAAATCGAAGTAAAGGAACAATGTTGTCATCTTCGTCGAGATTGGCAGCAGTTATTAGGGTTGTCCTCCCCTTTGGACGCTGATACAAAGAAAAGACATGAAAGAATGCTCCCGGTGTACTCTCCTTCACTTCCTTTCCATTTTCTTTGGAGCAGCGGAATCTCTTATTTGGTTTAGAACCGTCGTCGCGTATAGCACAATTCTTTAGTGTTAATAGGTATCTTGGTGCAGTGTCGTCATGATTTAAAAAATAACCAAATCGTCCCTTATCAAGTTTTACAAATCTTAGGTCCCATTTCGTGCCTCCCCACCCAATTTGCCTATCTTGCCATTTGAATAGATAACCTGATTTGCTTGCAGGGATTACAGTTTTTTTACGGGATGAAGAAGGTCCGGGATTGTGTTCGTCGTACTCCTCGATTTCAAAATCGACCCTTTCTATTTCTTTCAAGAGCCTTGCCTTCTCATCTCGTAGGCTATCCATGGTTTGTATTAAATTACCTCCCTGAAAAAGCTATCCGAGCATACAGTACGACTATTGTCTGAATCTCTCTTTATGAGCTATGGTGGTAGATGTATCTGGTTCGATTTGATTTGAGATTAATTGCGAATTGACGACGTCGAGACAGACGTGATCACGTGATATCATAATAAATATAAACAAATTTTTGTTCTGTTTTGTAAACGGCGACGAATTCGAGAACATTAGAGCTTATTTAGACCCAAATTTAGAATTTTCCTAATATTTATATTGATCGCTTCTGTATTAATTAATAAGTTATAAGGGAGATGAAATATATCAATTTTTCAAGTTGAAAATTATTTAATATTTAGTAGATGTGAAAACTTGATCAAGACCTATTGAATAAACACATTGAACGCAGATGCAAGCAATCTACAAAAACTCTACTATTTCAGAAACATTTTATTTGTCGTCCACATCTACTGTACGTATCATACAGTCTCATCGTGTTCTATGATAAAAGTATTACTATTGAATACAGCGTCTAAGGAAATAAATAGTAGCTTTTTTCTCATATATTATTCTACATAATTAATTGCGGTTCATATCATAGTGTGGTGCATCTCAAATATTACACAACATTTTCTCAACTTGATGCATAATATTAGGTTATCAAATCAACTTAAATGACATCGCAACATTGAAGGCGTTGACGGCCTTTTTTTGTTCTTCTTTAGAAAGATTGGCATCGTCCATCATGGATAGCATTACTGTAACAAGATCCTGTACGTTATCGATGTTACTACTGCTTGTATTGCTATCAGTTGTGACATTTTTGGACGATTTACTTTTCTTGGTACTAGTAGTCTCTATTGGATTAGTTTCTTCAAAATCATCGCTGTCGTTCTCTCCTTCATCTCCTTCTTCTTCTCCTTCTTCTTCTTCTTTTGCTGCTGCTGCTGCTGCTGCCGCTTCTGCTTCTTCTTTTTCTGCGGCCAATTTATCTAATTGGGGTTTCAACAAATTTATTGCATCGGCTTTAGCTTTGTTAAATTTAGAAGGCTTCGCCCCATTATCTGCATCTGTATCATCCTTTTCTGCTTCTTTATCTACAGTCTGTTTTAGTGCTCCAATTGCTTGATCTTTCATTGATTCGACTTGATCCGGATTCTCTTTGATGTACTCAGTTGCTTGGTCCTTCATTTTCATAATATTCGATTTAAGTTTGTCCATTGTGCTTACTTTACTACTTGTCATTATTTGTGGTGTGTATACTTTTTGTCGCTTTTGCGTTTCTGTAGTTTGCTTGTTCTTGTGTTGTTCTTTGTTTGGTTTGTGTTGTGTTGTTGAGATTTTTGTTTTATGTGTAATGTGGGAGTCAAAAACTTGGCGAAGTATTACTATTTATCGCTGTGCGTATGGAAATCTTTCGCGCCATGAAGGAACGCCGTGAAAGAACAATGCTCAGCAAGATATCATAGCAGGTCTACGTACGGTACAAGTATGTTGCTTGCTTGTTCATTTTCATAAGTTATAGTCCACGTCTGGACTAACTCAACACGACTCAGGAGAATCAGATGTTGTTTAGAGGAGATTGATTCTAGCTGGTTCAGCCATCTCCAAAGTTGGAACCAATCGTATCTATGATTACGGGCCTATACCAGTAGCATGGGGTAAACCAAGAACTATGGATGTCACAAAATATATTATTTATTATTATAAGTAGTAGTAGTAGTAGTAGTAGCAGATGGGAAATGAAAAATCTCCGATTACATATATCATCAGAAAGTGATACATAACAGTACAGAAACATTGTGACAAGTTGACACTATAACTAACAGAACCTAAAAGTATTGCATTGGTCATGTATTTTCTTGTTTTTCTTTCTTTACTTTCACATCATCTCGTATCGCTCTTTGATTCATATCGATTTCTTTCGCGTCCTCGATACCTCTATTATATGAATGACGATCAAAATCTATTGCTTTTCGTTTCCGTCCACTGCTAAGTTTTATATCATGCTCCTTCAGTACTTCTTCGGCTATCTTCTCATTGTGGTTAACTAACACAAGTGCGGCTTGTTGTTCTTCTTCCAGTTCTTTGACACGAGACTGGAGATGAACTCCTGAAATTGGTCTAGGTTTCGAGTCCTTCTCTCCCCCATTAAGATTAGATGAGCAGGTATCGGGAGGCAATTTCTCGTTACCATCCATTTTGTTACCATTTCCGTCATCATCGTTCTTAGGAAAAGAATAACCAGCAGCTTCGTGGTCTATGTCTTCTTCTTCTTCGTCATCACTTTCTTCGTATGCTTCTCCCTTTGAGCCGGCTAGCCTCGCTCGTTCTAACTTTCGCTTACTTTTTTCCTTTTCCATTTGAAGATTTTTTTTGACGTCTTCTGAGATACCCTCAACTATACCCAGGGCATAGCTAAGTCGTGAACTTTTTGTGCTTATGCCTCTGGATGTTGTTTTGGGTTTGTACTCAGCACTCATTTGTGCTATGCGTTCCGCTGCAACTTTGAACGCGTACCCAGCAAGTTGAGCATTGGAGTAGATTCCATAGAACACAATATCACACCGAAAACCTCGACGTGTTTGATTATATGACTTGACATCGAAATTATCACACACAGGATGCGTTAACTGAGATATCCATCGTGCATAGAGAGATGGTTTTCCGGTTTTGCGGTTTCTGATATGGACGCGAACCATTCCCCCCTTCAAGACTTCGTCACCGCCGCCATTTTCGTTCTGATCATTCTTTGCTTCTCTTTCTTTCAACAATAGAGCTTGTGACAGGTTATGTTTTCGCATTAGCCTTTGGGCAAGTTTCATTGCATTCTTTGCCTCGTGTTCATTGGATTGGTCATGAAATCCGGTATTTAAAAGCTTGATAATACGGTCTTTAACAACCCGATCTGCTTTCTTCTTCCCCGCACCGTTATTTACAAGCAATGATACTTCTTCCAAATCATCCTTCGATGATGCCTCGTTGTCCTTTTCTCCCTCCTGCTCATCGTGTCCACCAGGAGCTGATGGGATATCCTTTTCCTCCATAATCACTTCAAGAGGAGATTCGGGTGGTGGTTTCGGGTTTCTTTTGCGTTTTTTAGAAGGTCGTTTACTTGTGCATGCATCTGGAATATCTTCAGCTTCATCATCACAATTTTTATTATCTTCATCCTCTTCATCAGAGGAATCTTCGTCTTCTTCCCAATAGTCCGATCCTATTTCTTCTCCTGTAGACTCATCTTCGTCGTCTTCGTCAGAGTCGGAACTAATAGAAATCACATCATGATCGTCTACCGGTATGTTCTCTTTTTTGACTTCTTGAACTTCATTTTCTGAGTCGGTTGATTCGCTTTCTTGACTTATTTTAGCAGCTGGTTTCGAGTCAAGATTTTCTTCGTCTTCGTCGTCGCCAACGCCATCGTCGTTTTCGACCTTGCATTTCTTCTTGATTGACGATTTGGTGATGGACGAGGTTTCTTTTTTTCTTCTTTTCTGACTACTACTTTTTGCTGCTGCGGCCTCATTGTCATTTTTATCATCATCATGATTATTATTGATTCTCATCAAAACTAAGTCATCTCCATGTTCTATTTCATTCGTATCTTCTAAAATATTATCACCTCCCAGTCTCAATTGAAATAACCTGCTCAAATCATCATCATCGATTTCGCTATGATGCGGTCCGACGACGACGTCACTAACGTTAGTAATACCCAATTTAACAATTATTTTTCGAAGTAATGAATGGTATCCAATAGATTCATCAAATCGAAGAACCTTCCCCGTGGCTTCACCAAATGATCGAATCTTTACACGAATCATAATGTGGCTGGTTCCTGACCAAATTGTTGTCTTGTTGCTTGTGCAAGAATATCAAATGTGACCTCCTTGTTCTGGTTACTTTCATCTTATCTGAGGAACTACGAATTTGTCAAAAAACGACATAATTTTCGAACATGGGATCTAGGCCAGCCTTTAATGAAACGGGACTGAATCATCTAATCAGCATTTGACTCGTGGATTCGATCTACTACTTGATACTGTATCTCTCAAAGCTTCTGTTCGCCTGCTGTTATCTAAGTGCGTCATTTACTTACATATCCATCAAAAATACTTAAGTGAAAAATGGAAAAAATATTCAAATTGCAATGAAATTGCGGGTGATCCTTGTCAAAAGAAGCGTTCTTTTTTTTTTTGCAATTACATCAATTTTGCTCTTTGCCGATGATGCTTTGGACAATAATGAACAGAGTGAACCATTACCGGTATAAAATTCCAAATTAGAATTCATAGAATTAATCATATCTGTTCAACATCTGGAAGATGGATTGAGAACTTCATCAAAAAGACAGAGGAATTTTGTTCTTTAGGTTTTGGAACATGACACAAAAGAACTAGCATAAAATAAAAGAACTAACATAACATAACATAACATAACAACAATGATGATGATCAAATCAATCGCATCTAGCAAGACACGTCGTCTAATCGCTTCAGCTTCACGTTCTAGTGTTGAGAAAACGTTGCAGCAGCAGCAACGACGATTATTCGCCCAAGGTCGTGTCGTCGCTACCGGTACAACAAATAATCCAAGCAATAATTCCGTCGTCGAAAACGACGATTGGAAAAATGATAGAGAGAGATTCTTCAACACAATCGGAGAGGTAAGCAAGTTACGTGTGGATGTGTGTGTGTGTGTGTGTGTGACAAAAAAACATATATATTTTTCTTAGTGAATCGAACGAATCCTAGTGAATCAATCAAGTCAACCGTGCTAACTAACTAACTAACTAACTAACAACCTCGGTTTTTCACCACCTCGCACTCATTCGTTCATTCGCATTCTTTCTTACAGAATGATTCACTTCGTGATTCGACGGTATATTCGCTAGCTATGGGATCCTTAGAAGGGTCACAATTTCCTCCATTATCAAGGAACTTGAACGAACGAGAACGTGAACAGCTCCGAATAAGTCGAACCCAACAACGTATGATGCACACACAGCAATTGTACAACACAAACAAAAGTAGTCTGACTCATACAACAAACGAATGGAACGATGATTTGGACGACGAAGACAACATTGCTGGCTCTATGGCATATGCACTTTCGCTTGCTTCTTCTGATTCCTTTATTGATAATGAGGAGGTGGGATCATCATCTGTCAAATTTCCATCGTTAACGAGATCATTGAACAATCGTGAAATGGAACAACTTCGAATAAGTCAAGATCAATTAATATCAATGGAAGGACTGTCATATCGTCCTGCTTCGTACCCACAACTACGTCAGCAAAAACATAGTCACAAGAATATGTTACCACGAACATTACGTGAGGCACTCAGTCCTAGTAATGAAGCGATTGTTATAACGGAAAGTTCCAAGCCGTTTAATGTTTTTGATGTTAACGGTGCATGGGAGGGATTATGTGGATATTCCTACGCCGAATCGAAGGGTAAGAGTTTAGGTTTACTTTTACGTGGAGAAAAAACTGAAACATGTACCGTCACGGCATTGATTCATCAGTTATTTGTTCACGGAGAGGAGGCAACTGCGGTTCTTACTAATTATACCAAGGAAGGAAGAAAATTCCATAATCGATTACGCGTTGGACCAATATATGACGAAGATACTGGTGATGTATCACACTTTGTGGGAGTTTTGAAAGAAGTTTCATTTACGGCGTAGACAATAGAGAAATGATATTACCACATCTTTATTTTGTATCGTATCGTATCGTAGAGAGTGTAGTATTTTCCAATTTTGTATTTCTTCTTCGTGTGAGCGAAAGACTAGTCCAAACTAAAGTCATAATAATTTTATAAAACAAGCGTTTTTGCTTCGCATAATATTGCTTTACATCCGTTAATCCACACTTATTTTTAGATGTCATGGCATGGGTGTCATGAAACAAAGCATCCTTATATTATTGCTTGTATTTTTTTTCGTATAACCTAGCTAGATATGTTTCTACTTCTTTTCCCTCTTTGTTGATGACGTTCCAATGTGGCATCCTCCAGGTTTATTGAAGGAAAGAACACGAACAAAGAATGCAACTAAAAACGATATAACCGTAATTGATGAAGAATTTAACACTATTATTCGCGACGAGGAGGAACGCGATCGATCCAAGATAGTATAAACGAATGCACCCAATGCAGGTCCTAATGCGTACAAAGTTCGATGTGGATACTATCACGTATAAGGAAAAAAAACAGAAAAAAGATAAGATATGATATGATATAATATAAGTCAAGGGCACGATACGATACGATACGATACGATACGATCATTTTAGACAAAAACAATATGCGTCACGATACCCCCCCTTACCATAATCCGAGGTTGTTCTCCACAGATCACATCACGGATAATTCCACCAAATGTTGCCGTCATAAGACCCGAGACGACACAAAGGGTTAGTGCCAATCCTCGTTCTACAGCTTGTTGTACACCAACGACACAAAATGCTGCCAATCCCAATGCATCAAATGTACAAATAAAATTTGACGTCTCAAATCGTTTTGATATTTTTGGCCAAAAATAATATGTCAGTACTGCCGTGATACAACTAATTTCAATATACAATGGTGTTCTCATCCAAAACACTACAGGAACAAAGATGATGATGACGACGATGATAATAAGGAGGAGGAAGAAGAAGAAGAATCAATATGATGATGACCCATCATGAGAACATCACGTAATGTCCCGCCTCCAACAGCTGTAATGGAAGCTAGGATCATCATTCCTATTATATCCATTCCTTTCTTTCCTGCCTTTAAAGCTCCTGAAAATGCAAAAACAGCTGTTCCGAATACATCAAGGGCTTGTAGAATAGAATTGACAGTGGCTGTTGTTGGTGTTGCAAGAGTCTCCCCTCCCCTTAGTTGCTCGAGAATCGTTATCATTGGAGAGGAGAGTTGCCGTTGCTCTTGCTGTTGCTGTTGATATCGATGCTGTGTATAAAGTTGTTGATTTATGTGCACGGGGATCATATCAATATTAATATGATGATTCGACGAGTAGTTGATGATCCTGCTCCTGATCCTATTATTAGATCTTGCATCGACCACAAAAAACTTAAAATTCAATCCAGTCAGTGAAAGAACCAATAACTGAAGCGCTACCACCAATGCCATTTTTCTCCTGCTGATTGTCATATATAGATCAATTACTGCTTATATATTGTGGTGGTACGGTATATGCTAAGAATCTTCTTCTTGTGTTCAATACGATACCGGTATTAGATAATATTCATTTCGATGATTGAGATGATTGCCGATGGCTGATTTTGATGATGCTTGATCATATTTTTGATGACTATCATTATTTAGATAAATGGCGAATAATGGTTGAAAAGGACTCGACTCAGTCGACTAGATTCACGAATATAGTACGACTGAAAAAAAATTATTGTTTGACTGAAAGATTCTGACGTCACGAACGGCTATTTTCTAAGATGATGACGTCACGTATTAAAATCTCGGAGTCGATTGTTGTGCGCGCAGTAACCGAACGCAGATGATTTTTTGCTCAAGAAACTGCTGTCTGGCTGTATCATCTGGGTTTTGCTTCAATTTCAACAGATACAAATAAATTTAATTGACACCACCATCACCTCGACACCCATGAATCACAACATTTCTTTGACAAGCAAACCAAATAACCAGACATCGAATAATCTCCTACCGCTACTACTACTACTAACAACAACAACAACAACAACAACAACAGCAACAGCATCAGCATCAGCAGCATCAGAAGCAATAGCAATAGCAATAGCAATCTTAGTGTTTATTGTCCACAAAACAAACGCTAACGCCGAATTAATCCTTGAAATTAAATTGTCGTCTTCCATTTTATTAAACATAAAATAATACCACACGCTTTCATTATTATGACCACCTATTCGAAATTCGTCCTTATGGCGACGAGGAAAAACATCAACAAAAACCGCTGCTCTACATACCGTCGCCGTTGTCGTCCCTCCGCCACGATAACGTCAATATTCACAACAACGTCAACAACAACAACGACGAAACGAGAGATCGTGACTCGATCTCTTCCTTTAACTGCTGGAGCATCGTCGTCGTCGTCGTCATCGACGGTATTCATGTCTCCCTTTATATTAAATCAACAACCCAATCAACAACTTCGCCATAATCATCAGCATCAAAATCATAAACAACAGCAACAGCAACAATACAGCGTCGTCCTTGAGATATATAATTCCAACGAAAAGCTTGCGACGAGAATAAATACAAATACAACAACAATACAACAACAACATCGACACAGACAGGCTCATACATATACTACCGGTAGTTCTTCACAACCACCACATCGACTGGTTGTCATTCCTTCTTCGTTATCTTTATCGTCGTCGAGAAATAATAATCGCTCAAAATCTCCCGCTTCGGGATGGAAGAAACCTATCGTATCATCATCGTCACCATTGTTGTCATCGTCATCATCTTCATTGGCGGCTCAGGCTGTTTCGTCGTCTTCACTTGAACAACAACCATCCTCATCGTCGTCGTCATCGTCATCGTCATCATCGACGAATTCCGACACAGACACAAACTCAGACACAAACTCAAATGCAACGACAACAATAGACGGTGAGAATGCAGATACGAATACAGACACAAATACAAATACAAGTACAGCCTCAAGTAATAGTAATAGTAATAGTCCTTCTAATATGGTCGGTGTTGATATGGAAGAACTTTTGAAACTAGCATTGAGCAAAGTTACACCATTATCATTAAAAGATATGTACAAATATGCAATTGTGGATGTTGATAATCCTGAACAAAGGATACGGAATGCTCAATTTCTACATAATGAGTAAGTATACAGCAAACAGTTATCAGTAACAGTTACAGTAACTTTATGAAATATCGTATTGATTATCGATATCGATATCGATACATCGATCTCTAAATTAATTGATAAAATCTTGCTATCCATTATTTTGTCGGATGAAAAGGAAAAAAACACAAAATATCAAGGTGTAATTTTATTTATTTTGACCTTCTATGAACGTTCACTCGCTCACTCACTCACTCGTTTTTTGCTTCTAAATAAATCAAATTATAAAAATCTCGTTTGGGCAATAAAAATAAATAAATTATTAACAGATTACCGGTACGACTCGCACAACGTGCTGTTGATTTGTTAACGTTACCACATGGATTGAATGAAATACCTGCTGTGCTACAAGTTGCACATGTCTATTTATTATATCTTGAAAAGTTTCAAGATTGTCCGATACCGACCGATGTTCAATCAGAAGAATTATTTACTGATATGTTACAAAGCATGGTATTAGAACGATCATCGATACCGAATGCGATTGCACGGGGTGTTGATACTTGGATCGATGAACGAAGTTTCAATAATATAAGTGATGATGATGATGATGATGATGATACCAACGACGATGATCAACAAAGAAAAGAACGTTACGCTGAAATGGAGGATGCACTATATCGATTCTTTACCGCTAGAGTAGGACTGAGGTTCCTTACGGAACATCATGTCTTGAGCAGTCCCATTCGGATATCTAATAAATTGGAAGAGGATTTGTCTCGTACAAAAAATGATACCGGCAATACTACCATACAACCCAGAAGTATTAGTGGTAGTAGCATCGATGGCGATAATAGTAACGAAAATAATTCATTTTTGGGTTGTATACAACCCAATTGCTGTCCAAGCCTTGAGGTTCGGAAGGTAGTAGAAGCCGTAAAAAAACAAACAATGGACTATTACGGTGATGGTGTTTGTCCCGAAATACAAATTGTTGACAAAGATATACATGGAGGAGAAAGAAAAAATAACTTTACATATGTTCCTCATCATTTACATTATATGGTGGGTGAATTACTAAAGAATTCGTACCGTGCAACAGTCAAAAGGTGAGTAATTAAGTTAGTCTAGGGGATTCTTAATTTTTTCTGTTTTGTTTGATTTAAATCGACTGCTCGATATCGATCGAACGAACGAATGACATCTCACACATATATTTGAATATAATTATGATGGTACACTAGACATATCGAACATGGCTTGCCTGGCGAAAGCATACCGCCCATCAAAATCGTTATAGTAAAGGGAGTGGAAGATGTTACAATAAAAATTGCTGATGGAGGTGGAGGGATACCACGTTCCAAAATGTCACATATTTGGCAGTTTGCGCACTCCACCGCTGATGAAGATGAAATTGAGAACGAGACAGATTTTGGGGTTGATGAAATTACTGGAGCATCAATACGTGGATTCGGCTTGCCGTTGGCACGTATCTACGCTCGATATCTAGGGGGAGAACTCACCCTGAAAAGTCTAGAGGGATATGGAGTAGATGCTTATTTACATTTGCCACGGCTTGGAGATAGTTGTGAAAATCTCCCATTACCTGTTGAGTTTTCTCCTTCAAATCTTAATTCAAATCCACTCGGTACCATGGACCAAATACAACTTGATGAATCATTTGATGAAACACTCTAATAGGAACACAATAACTGACTGCGTATATGTGCATACATGTATTGACTTGATAATAATAATGCACATATTAACAATATTAGGTTTGATCAATAATATGGTACTCCTCATACTGTATCGCGTAGCTACACTCAATGCACCAGCAATAATCCTATTTGAATAGCTCATGAAAAAAGTGTTGACACTAATAACTGGTTCACTCATTTTCAAGTACTTTATTACAACATGATTATTTACGTTGATCGCCATTATAATAGTATGAATGAACACCAACCAAATTTAACTACCGGATATATTGAGCCCACTGTTGTACAACGCCGGGTGACATATATGACACTGCATCTGTATCGTCCAACACAATCGATTTAGCGGATGGATCCCATAAATTCCAAGGTGTAGGAAGTACGTGTGAGTGCCTTATGGGTTTACCAGTTGAAGGACATTCTGGTAGTATAACCTTTCGAGCAGGTTCTTCCATAAATGCTAAATCCAATGGTACGATCCCGTCTCCCTTTACTGAATCATTTGTTTTTCCTAGTAATGGTAGATATGAACTAGCTGCAACGAATTCTTCGATGTTAGTAGTAATAAAGTTACCAGAGAAAGAAGAGCTACATAAACAGGTAATGTCGATGCCTCGTTCAGTTACTAGAGTATCGGACGAACATGCAGATGTTTCGGCTACTTCTCGAAGCAAACCCCGTGTCTGATCTATTAAGGCTGTGTCAGGAGAAACGTGAGGAGTTCCCAATGTTATTAACGATGATACCATGTTGTTGTCCTCCAGTACGATTTTAGAAACGGCCGTAGAAGAACTAAGTGTTGCCCGAAATATCGAAAAATACAGTAGGTTCACAAGTACAAATATACGGTGTTTTCGAGAAAGAATATGAATAGCAAAATGAGTTGGTGGAAAATTGCAACGACAACTAGCTAGATGATTTCCCACCTGTTGTATAGAAGAAGAAAAATAGAACAAAGTCGAAATGCATGCTTACCGAGATAATCCTCCTAGGTACGCTCGAGCCACCCAGCCCCCAATTGAATGTCCCACAAAACAAATACCATCCAATCCATTGTCTCCGTTGTTCTTTTTTTGTTGGGACAACGACAAGATCTCGTTCAGGCCAGCCTCAATTGAATCGAAATACCAGTCCAAAGTTTTATGCACTTCAAGTGTAGCGTCTAAAAAGTTGGTTGTCGGTGTCTGTTTCGCTACCTTAATCCAATCCCTTCGAGAAAGTGGTACCACCCTTGACAAGTCTTTGTCTATTGCAATTCTTCTCGTCGTCGTCGGACCGCTACCGCTATCGGCAACGTCTTCAATGACATCTATGTGGGAGGGAAGGGTTTCCCATAATTCCGAATAATCATCAGGCACGCAAAATTGCGCAGGGCATAAGAGGATAGCGACCTTTCGTTCAGGCAATGACGACGACGACGTATCAGCAGTAGCAGCAGCATCATCATCATCAGCAGTATTTTGTATCGTCGCTTGGGACAAAAACAAAGACGAAGAAGAATCCCTCGACGACCGCTGCCATCTGATTTCTACACCTGAAAAGGCCTCTGCTGAATGATTGTCTGCTATTAGTAATAAGACCAACCAAGGAAAGGTCCAACATATGAAGCTCTTCATTACAGGCACCATTCTACTCTTTTTGGAATACTACAACAAATAATTTGTAAATCTTTTTGTTGCGCCTTGATTTTGAATAACTTACCGGTCAGCTTTTGTCAAGAAGTCAAGGATTTATTAGGGGGTTATTTCGGGGGTTATCGTCTTGAGTCTCCCCCGAATTAAAAAGATATTTTTTGTTGATAAATTCAAATTTAAAAAATGTTCTTTTACTTTTTTGTTGTTGTTATGGTTTCTGTTGCACAGCATATACTATTATCTTGACTATTTTAGAGATAACAGCTGAAGATGACTACTGTAAAAAGATGATTTACCTCATTCTTTAAGTCATGTCTAAGAGAATAAGCTGGCGCTAGTATTGATAGTTCTTATACTTATATATAGACAAAAATTTAGCAACAATCGTGTAGCTAGCTATTGTAGTATGCCAAATCATTGTATTACATGTTAAGCGCTTTCGCAATATCATAGTCGGTTGAAACAGTGAGCGCCGGGCGCGATGAGCCGATGATTGCGCTAGGCGACACGGCTTATTGCCGATCAATTTTACAATGACTTCCGTACAGGACTATATTTCTTCAATTTTTTTGATAACAATTAGGGTGCTTCAATATTTTCTTCAATGTACTTAATTGATTTGGACGGTGGGACGAAATGGAAAGACGGAGTCTCTTCCGGTACAGTCACAAGTTGTTCGATAGCACCATCCAATGACAAACAAACAACTTCCAAATCGTCTATTTTTGTCCTATCACCTGCCACTGCCTCTAGTACAGCAGCGTTAGCATCCTCGAGGCCCATAAAAATTGGCAACTTAGGCGGTAGTCCACCCTCTTGTTCTTCAGTTATTTCCATACAGGCCCACATCGGCACTCTTTGTCCAATTTGATTTGTCCCCGCAGGTGCTCCTGCTTGTAATATAGATGCCTTACTTGGGACGATAACAGCTTTATCATCGCACCACATTTTAAAGGCCTCATTCAACGGGAATGGAATTAATTTATAATCTTTGTTAGCTACCTGAGATTTTTCTAATTCTACCAATCCTTCAGTAACATCACAGTAGAAAAATGGTATATTAAAAGTCTTATCATCTCCCACACCATCTCCCACAGATATTGAATATGCCACAAAATTGTTCTCGGCCGTAGCTATAGTGAACAGGGGGAATGAAGAAAGATTATCGGCAATATTTTTCCATCCTTCCGTTTCGAACATAAGCGTTTTATCAGTATCGTTATCATTATCATTATCGTTCGTCTGAGAAGATGTGGAATCATCGGCATTATAGATTCGAGACTGTCGAGACGTCGTCGTCGTCGCTGATCCCACACCCGAAAACGCTCCACTCGTCACGATCCTAGTAGCTATTACAGCCAAGCATATTAACGTGTTATTCATATTGTATCGAGGCATTTTACTCTGATGACATGAGTAGTAATGGTACCTTGTGAAGTTTAAACGACGTAGTAGTTGTATTGAAATCACGATGAAGTTTATATTGTCCAGTGAAATAAAAAGTTCCGTCCGTCCGTCATCCGATCAAATATCATCGACCCGCTCGATTCAATTGTTTTCATCGGCATCAAGGGCAGCACTCCTCGAGCTACAGTACTACTGTACTAGTTTAAAGTCACAACGGCAAGCAGTACTACTAGCAGTTAGACAGTATGTAAAAAATAACGGTGATGTCAAAATCAGATGACGACGACATTTTCGATCGGATTTGCGATGAATAATCTCCTATTCTTGCGATCACATAGAGCTACTAGTAAGAACGACAAAATCGCTCATACCTACGGTACCCCGCTCAATACAATCATACCTATCACAGAAGGCTGAAATCAGGCGGCAGAAGTAGAAGAATAACAACATGCCGAAGATGACGCCTCTACCTTTCGTTCAGATTGTAGTTCTAGTAGTAATAGGGTTAGCCTGTAAAAATGTGGACGGATTCACCTTCAACACGCCTCGCTTGATTACTACTAGTGGCAGCGGTACTGTTAGAAATGACAGCAGCAGCAGCAGCAGCAACGGGAAATCTCAACTCTTTTTCGTTCGTCAATCATCGGTGGCGGAAGATCCACAACAATCAAGACGAGCAAAGATTTCATCAACTACATTGCTAACAGCTTCCTCCGCCGCGGCGGCAGCAAATAGCGATGACGATGTTACTTCCGCTAAAAAAGAAGTAAAAGCATCAACAACAGAAACGAGTAATAATAAGAGCAAGAAAAAAACATTGAAGGAATTACGAATGGAGGGTGGACCGTTAACTATTAACACCCCCATTGGTGCTCTCAATCCATATGCATTGTATTATTTCTTCGTTTCGGTTGCATTGGGTATTCCTTGGGTTATCGCATGTAAATGCTTGCAATTCATGTATTGGATTACTGGAAATCGATTCGATCCTGAGGTACGTACATACGTGATAAATTAATTAAAATTAGTAACAGGAATAAAACTGCCGCGAAGAACGAGTGGAAAAGATGAGACGACCAGATAAAATGTATTGTTGTTATTACTATTTTATGTTGTTTAGTGCGCTTCATTCCGAATTAAATGCAATATTATCTTATCTCATATATATATTTTTCAACAAACGGAAATATATTTTTCACAAAATGGAATCAATCTGAATCGAATCGAATCGAATCAACCATTCATATTCATACATTATAAAATAATTAGCGTCGTGTTCCGATATTTATAGGTCATTGTTGGGGAATGACTCTTATGAGACTCACTCGATGTTATCCTTCAATCAAAAATCGAGAACTTATACTCGATTTCTTCAAAACGAAAAAAGAGAATGGTAAAGAACAAAATGCAATGTTCGTTGCTAATCATTGTAGTTGGATGGATATTCCATTCTTAGGAGCTACAATAGGATGGAGGAATTACAAAATTGTTTCTAAAAAGGAATTGGGCGCTGTGCCTATTTTAGGAACAGCAATTCGTGCGGGTGGACATATCATGGTGGATCGAGTCGACCGTAGGTCGCAAGTTCGAACATTAAAACAGGGGATTAATTACCTGAAGGTGCGTGGATCACTTTTTATGGTCTTTTCAGATGGTATTATGTAATAATTGTTATTTTCGTCGTGATATGTTGGGATGTGTATCGTCCCCAATCAAAACATCGTCATTCTTAATATTTTATGATGAACTTGTCGTCCGAATGCTCATTGTTATTGTAAACAAACTCTCCTTGCTATAATACAAAATAATACAGGATGGACTTAACTTAGCTACATTCCCCGAGGGAACTAGATCTAAATCCAGCCGAATGATGGAGTTTAAGGCAGGAGCATTCAAAATGGCTCACAAGGCAGGAGCACCAGTCTTTCCAATTTCGATCGTTAGCTCTGACAAGGTCATGCCTTCAGGATGGATGATGGCAATGAGACCGGCCCATGGGATGGCGCAAGTGATCGTTCATCCACCTATTTCATCCGATGACAAGACTGAAGAGGAACTTGTTGAAGCGGTTCGAAAAAGTATGATCGATGGACTTCCAGATGATCAGAAACCTTTGAGATGAGAAGAAATTAAAAAAATCGCCCAATATTATGATTGACCCTTAATAAGTTAACGTAGTCTATTTCACATTTAAAAAGTTGATAGCTCCTCTATTCATAAAATTAGATAACACTTCGGATACAACATATATGGTTGGAATCAGCTGAAGAAAAATCTTTAGGTCGTATGCATCCGATAGTCAACTTCGCACGACATCATTTTTAGATTCATTCGATATATCATAAAATCAAGTGCGCGCGAGAAGCAATGATACAGACGCGTTGCAGTACAAGTAATCTGGCACCATCGCGCACTGCTGTCATTGCGATCCACAAGCTGATGACCTAACTAAAAATCTAGCGTACTATCACGACCTCGTGATAACGATACAAAAAACCAAGTGTACAGTAAAGCAACGTTGTAAGATAAAATTTAAAACCGAATACTATGACTACTGCGAAACCATCTCATCAAGTCACACACTGAATGAAGCAAAGACAAACGAACGACCAAATACAAAGAACCATTATAACAGAACGACTATCTATCTTAAGTATACTAGTAGTTGAGTGAAATAGAAAATCCATTTTCTGGACTCGCAAATCAACAGAAAAATCAATAGGCAATCATCCATCGGCTTATCATTCATTGGAAGGTGCTTGAAAAAATACCATTCTCTTGTCAACAACGACCAGAACGAACATTATCGACCGACGACAACAATTGCCCGTTTTCTTTCCCTCCGATTAGTGCTCTTTGAAAAGGAAAATAGAATAACGCAAACAAAAGTAAATCTATCCGATTGGACTTTTATCAGAAAATTTAAAACTTGAACACGACACACACACGACAATAAAATAATTTTTATTTGAAGAAGCAAAAATATACGCAACGCGCTAAACTAAAAATATCCACACAATGTTTAAGATCCGACAATCCAAATACCGTCATGTATACTGTGATCAACCCAAACAAGCGGTACGTGATATGAAGTGTAACACTACTGACGACGCATACATTGTCTCCAAGACTGTGGTCTTTTCTTGGCTTCTCCTTTGTCTTTTTTGCAAAAAAAATCATTACAAAATATCGCTGGCTTTTTTTTCTTGTATAATATATCAATGATCGTTGAAACTAATTAAATTGAATTGCTTCTTTTGTTTGTTTGTTTGCTTGTCTTGTAGATGTGCCATACTGGTTTTCGAATTGCAACAGCCACGGGAGAGCAACAGTACATCAAGGCATCAACGAAATACTGGTCCGTTGCTATGTTTGGTGGAGGTGGTCCATTGGTTGTAGGCCGACACGACCGTCCAGGACGATTTGAGGATGGTGGATCACCAATATTGAAGGGACACAGTGGTACTGTTTTGGATACCGAATGGAGTCCCTTTGATGAATCTATGCTTGCAACGGCGTCGGAAGATTCTACAATCAAGCTTTGGTCGATCCCAGATGATTGGGAACCCACAGATGAAAATGGTATGGGTAAAAAGGGTGATGATTTTTCTGATTCATTAATGGCACTGGAAGGACATCGGAAAAGAGTTACGTTGATAAGATTTCATCCTACTGCTAGCAACACCATGCTAAGTACCTCAGCGGATCAAACCGTGAAGGTTTGGGACATCGAGGCAGGTGAAGCCGTTTCGACCCTTGAAACTACCAATCTATCTCAGGACATCATTTGGGATGTGCGGGGAGACAACTACGCAACGTCCAACAAAGATAAATCCGTAAGGATCATCGACGGACGGAATGGAACAGAATCATCAAGAATTGATATCGCCCACGAGGGAACCAAATCGACGAAGATCCAATGGCTATGTAATGACGGTGCATCGGGGAAAATCCTCACGACGGGTGCATCAAAGCAATCGGGACGAGAAATGAAGGTATGGGATTTGAAAAATCTATCTAAGCCACTTCACGTTGAAACTGTGGATACCGCCTCGGGTGCATTATGTCCATTATATGATCGAGATACGGGCGTACTGTACCTATGTGGGAAGGGAGATGGTCAACTCCGTCTGTACGAATTCGACGAAAATAAGGAACCATATATGTTCAAACTCAATGACGGATTCCGATCGACGACACCCGGAAAGGGATATTGTATGGTCCCCAAACGTGGACTTGATATCATGGATTGTGAAACGACACGGTTAATGAAACTTACCAACACGGATGGGTTACATCCACTCAAATTTATCGTCCCAAGAAAGTCAGAAGCATTTCAAGACGATATTTATCCACCAGCGGTTGCACCAAAACATGCCCATACGTGTGCCGAATGGCTTGGTGGTTCATCGAAGTTACCTAAAACAATGGAATTAGATCCAAAATCAATGGCAGCAAATGGTAGCAATGGTAGCAATGGGAAAAAAATAAAATTAAAAACAGTCCCAATTTTATCAAAGGAAAATTCAAAGATGAAAATTCACATCCAATCACTAGAAAAGAAATTGACAGGAGCCAATGTTGGTTTCGACCCGTACATATTTGAGGAATAAACAATATACTGTAGAGCAATAGTAAAACAATTAAAACAATATCATTATTTTTTAATTAATTATGAAGGTAGAAATAATAATACCCTGATGAAAACATTGGATGGAACTGAAAAATGTTTTATCGAATGGATTTACCAAAAAGAAGCAAATGAGGGGTGTGAGCATGGGCGTGCTTTGTCCCTTGCTCTACTGTATGTTGTGTAATTTAATGAAAATACGCTGATGGAAAAGGAAAAAATTGGTAGATTATTGAGAAAGAAAGAACAGTGAAAAAGTTTTGTTCTTTTGTCGCATCACTTTCTGTATCAAAGTAGAGTGCTGTCAAAGTATAATTTCCATTTTAGCCACAGTTACTACTGACGTAGGCGGGAGACATCAAATGTAGTTACTTATAGCAGCAGTCCAAGAATATTTCTTCCATTATTTAAGAACATTCTTTTTTCTTTTAATGGTCTTATTTATTGGCACTATGTATTTATGTTGTCACTGATAGGAATTTATGTAGACAGTGCAACTGCAATACGTTGGTTTTGATGTGTTGGAGTAGAAGAATCAACCCTTGGAAGTCCATCTTTTATGTAGTGATATGTTATATGTTGTTCCCAGTAGTGTTATATTGAGTTTGAATGAAATAATAATGCATAATATTCCTGTTTGGGTAAATAGCTTTGAGTTTGATTGCCTGGTCTGCAGTGCGCACTTATTCACGGGATTAGTTACTAGTGATTCATCGCTAATAAGCAATCAATCGCTAATAGAACTGCCTCCATTACGAATGGACGCAGCTCTCTAGAATAGAACTAATACTTAATGCTTATAATATACATTATCTCACAATAGAAAGCCTCTTCCCTATATACTAGTCTAGGGCATGGCATGATTTTAAAATCTTACTAATAAGTTATTGACAATAAGATAGGACGTAATATTTTATAAGAAGTACTACGCACCTCTTGTTCGAGACAAGTAGGCAACGATAACACCTAAAGAGTGATATCGATTGGACAACAACAACCATGGTGTTGAAATACAGCAATCGCAACGCCTTGGATATCGGTATGTTGCTTATTGCGTAATGCTTGAAGATACTAGGATGATATATAGGTTTGAATACTATGTATGGCTAGCTTATTAACTTGTTGTTATTATTTACCTATTGCATAAGTTTTATAATAAATAATGACTAACATTGGTGATGGCAATCCGAGGTGCCGATGGAGGTGCTTACATTGAGTTACATTAACGCAATGTAAATACGACATATCTTTTCTCTTCAATTGCCAACCACACGATAATGCGCAGCAAATATATATTTATTGTGAGGAAACAACATGCACAGACGTCACGACGTTCGTGACATGATAAATCTTTCGCAGTCCTGGCGAAAGGTATACTTTTAGATGAGGGGATCAGTTCGAAATATCTATGCGAATTATTAATAGAAGATACTAAAGGAGGAATAGACTGGAACCCTAATCCTCTTCCGAAGATGACCTACTTCCGTAATAGTCTATAGGGTGTATACACTAATCGTTCATAGACTAGTACTGACTTATTATTTCCGTATATATATTCTTTACTAATTAGTTTCTTGTTACGTATAGGAACAACTGATACATCAAGGAGCTTGCTGTTGCTGGGTGAATACTATCTCTTATAAATACTGTTAGCCCTCCTTTCACTTGTTCAGTTATTTTGGATCCAATTTGGTACCTCTTACCGTATCGGAACTTTCTGTTCTCTATGTGTTCTCTGTGTTCTTTGTGTTCTTTGTGTTCTCTTTGGGTTCCTAACCCTAACCCTATGCTTACAAATATTATATATCTCGTCTCATTCGACCAATACGACTCACGTTTGCTCTGTAACATTCACTTGTAAAAAGCGTACTTTTCAAAAGTATTCACTTGTGAAAAGCGTACTTTTCAAAAGTATTCACTTGTGAAAAGCGTACTTTTCAAAAGTATTCACTTGTGAAAAGCGTACTTTTCAAAAGTGATTCTGACTGATCCGTATTTTATCACTCCCCATCAATGGACGATATATATATTTGGATTAATAGAGTATATCTACTCCCCATAATCCTATCCGTCATTGATCTTCTTTTCTTGAATTCTTTCGTCCAAACACAATGGATCATCATTTTCATACAATGTCGCCGTGTTACCTTCATGGTGAAATATGGGTTTCAGGATACCGTTGTAGACTTCTCCATGTCCCCAGTGCTTGCTCAAGACGTCCGAAATATTGTCTGCCGATGGAATATGTGTGAGTATAACATATCCAGCTGCCATCATGGATCTCACATAGTGGTAGTTCAGGATGTTATGCCGTGCATGAAGCTTGGAGTGAGGTACATTCGAACTATCAATCATTGATTCATTATCACCAAAAGCATAGCTCTTTACATTCAAAGGTACTCCCAAATATCTTGCTGACATTCGATGGTCAACTATTTGTTCAAAACAGGTCTTTCCAGAACAATATTCCGATCCATATGTAGCAGTCTCAGGAGTCTTTTGCTTCTTCGAAAACCAATCCATCGATGTTTTGTTCCAGAAGTGAATACATCCCGTTACAGATTTTCCCGACAACACATCATGCATCAGGTTGGCATCGAAGTAATGCGACAACGTGACCCTCTTTCCCAATGGTTCGGGGGCATCAGTTGGAAGTTCCTCGTACTGTTTTCCGTACGGTGTATGGGTCCAGTCTTTTGCATCCTTATTATCAAAACTAGATAAGTCAGGTTCTTCAGTTCTGTATCTCAACTTGAAGTGTTTGAAGTTACAGGCGTACTCATAAATCCTCATCACTCTTTTGAGATGTCCAGATCTAGGTGCAGATCTGAAGCTTGACATGGTCATTACGTGTGTAAGCATATCCCATCTACCTATCGAGATTAGCCATTGAAGCGATCCTATCATCGATTGGTATTTCTCAATGTCTTCTGTTTCTAGGAATTCAGAGGTATCCAATTCAGGGTGGTCTCCTTTCTCCAGAGGAGATTTGATCTTAGTGCTGGGTGCCTTTCCAAACCATCTGATGAAGTCTTCTCTGAGCTTTTCGATATATTTCTGTGGATCTTGGCATAGAACTCCATATTTGTCTCTTGTGAACCCGCATCCTAAATGGTATTCTATAAGTTGTGATCCTTTTAGTTTGAATCCTATCGGTTTGCTTTGTAGAGCATCAAGGAATTTCTTCACATCCTCAATTACACAAGCGAGATCATCAACGTATGTAGCAACGTATTCCCAAAGTTGAAGTTTGTGGTTCTTCCTCATGTAAATTTCTGGTTCACATAATGATGGCTTGAATCCTAGAGATCTTAGTGCCTTATCAAGCACAAGCTTGAATGCTAGTCCACTGCTCTTCAATCCGTATAGCGCTTTGTAAATGATCAATAGATGTCCTTCTTTCTCCTTTCCAAACTCAGGCCCTGCCCGAATGCACACTTTTTCAGTTGTCTTTGCCTCTAAGTAAGCATTGCCGACATCAGTTTGCCATGCTGGAATTCCATTTAGTTCTGATAGGAATAGCACCATTCTTAGTCCTCGTAGTGATACCACACCGGCGTATACGCTTGTCAATGGAATGTCGGTCAAATGTCCGTCTGCAACCAGTCTTGCTTTGAATCTGCCATCGTGCTTTACAGCATATATCAAATGAACTCCTATCTTCTTGAAACTATTTGGTATCTTATCAGGGCTGAACAATCCTTTATCGGTAAATACCTGGTATAGATCCATCATTTGCATCTCGAGAAATGTGGCGTGTGCCCATTTGTTGTTACCATTTTCCGTATCAAATTCCAATGCTTCGTCATAATCTCTGGGAATTTTATATCCAAATTGGTATTTCTGCGAAAGTCGATACGATCTCATCTTGGCTTGCTTGATGGTCCTTGCAATCAGGGTCTTTCGTTTTGCCATTCCTCTGAATTGTTTCCAACCTGTAATATTTAGGAGTCCTTGCTCTTGAGCATATTTTGCCACTAGGAATTTGTTTTCGGTGCTTCCTCTAATGAATTCAGATACAGGCTCGTGTGATGTTGTTCCACCCGTCCACAAAATCTTGATTTCTGCGGGTTTTCCTTTATCCTTTCTATGCCCAATAATCTTGTTGAAATGCCAAAGAGTGTCACTGTCTTCTTGTTCTTCAATCATATTCATTACCTCGTTGTATGTCATGATGTCTTCAAATTGATCTTCTTTGCATAAGACCTTGAATTTGACAAGTGTCGGATCCTGTTTTGCAATGGCATCTTCCTCATGAATTGTGTCCAACACCTGTAAACGTTTTGTATTACCTAGATCATCAGGTGTTGATATAAATGTCCTTCCCTTGATGCTAACTGGATCGAATCTTGCTTCTTTCTCATTGCGCTCCCCTGTTTTCTTGTTGTCATCGTATGTACTCCCCAACCCTAGTGAATCATAAAATGAATCGGATATATCAATTGGTTGTCCGTTGGCCTTGGTGTGTGGTTTGCCAATTGGATTCATCGGATTGATGACAGGTCCAGTTCTGTTCTTGTTTGGAGCAATAATAGGAGATTCTTCAATCGGATCTGGTGAAGCTTCTGCTAGTATTCCCGGAGATACTTGTTCTTGGTTGGGTGACATAGTGGGTGGCATCCATTTCTTGACACCCTTTGGTCGACCATCCAATTCCTCCCCATAAGTCTGTCCGGGTATACCAAAATTACCATTGTCTGGACCTTTTATAAACTCTTTAAAAGGTTTTCCATCATCAACAAGCGGGTTCGCACGAAGGTTGCGAGTCTTAGGATCAAGGGCTGTGCGAATTTCGGCGCGTTGTATAATCTTCTGAGTATCAGATGTGAGAATGTGGAAAGTCATGGCATGGCCATAGTTTTCCGCAATTCCCATGAAGTTTCCCATGAGTTCTTCTGTGTCACCAAACGAATTGTCAATTTTCTTGTAATAAATAGGCTCGTTGAAGAAGAACTGAATAATGGGGCTGATATCTCCAACTTGTCCGGTAGCAAGGAAATATGGGTTTCGGTTGCCGAGATTAGGGTCACATGTGAGGTTCAAAATGAATATAACATATGTCAGGGCAAAGAACCAAGTGTTGGCGTCAGCGTCGGTACGATCCATGAGGCGATTGGTGAGGCTTTTAACCGTTTGCCATCTTCGTTCACATCCGTTTTGATGTTGCTTGTGTGCTTCGGTTTGCCACCATGGAATATACATGTCACGAAGGTAGTTCCTGACGGAAGTACTCGATTGGTTACCTGCATGATCTGACAGTAGGCGTTTAGGACACCCCCATTGACAAACAAATCTTGAAGTGCTGCGAGGAAACCAACGGTAGACTTGGTCTTGCCGATAGGGGAACGCATCAAATATGCAGCTCCGATCCTAGAAAGAGCTCCAAAGAAAACTTGTGCCGATGTTTGTCCTCCATCTACCGAAGGTGTCTCGGAGAATATAGCATCAGTCATCACGTCATCGTTCAGTCGGAATGCATTCATAGCAGGACTTGGAGACTTGTATCTTCGTTGAAGCCGAGTTGATGCAGGCATTCTTCCATATTGGGTTGTATTATTGAACGTAAGCTTAATAATATCGATGGGAAGGAATGCAAAGTAAGGCTGGAATGCTTCATAGTCAATGTCGCTTGGTTGTGAGTTCTTGGGAGTCCATTCTTGAGCACTATTGCAATGTCAGGATCAATAGATGTTTCAAATATACCATATGCAACTTTGTTTCGAAATGCATTTGTAACACATCGAAGAGTTGCAGCATCAAAGAAATCATTATTGGAGGAAATTCTGGTGCGGTGTATAAATGTTCAATGCAGCCGTTATCAGATTTGTCAGTTTCCATTGGTTGTTGAATTGCATTTTGCATAATGTCCATGGTTTCTGACTGATCAAAAGAAACACACCCGTTGTTGTTGCTGATGCTTGACGTATCATTCATAATATTGAAACGATCATCCACACAAGCAATGTGTGAGTTGACAGCAATATCCATGAGTTCACCTCGTACATTATAGGTGTTGCCTCGAGGTAGTAAATCAGAAACGAAAGGAGTGTCAATGAGGCCTTTGCTTTCGTCAAATGTTGAGTCTGCAATCATCGGATTCCATTCTTGATCTGAGGTCATGATCACATGGTCCAAAGTTTCCCACTCTTGGTCAGTATATGGTCGTTGCTCTAAGTAAGGCAGACCCGCCTGTATACTTAATGGGAATACATATCCCTCTAACGTAGTAATACGTTGAGTTCCTTCGAATGCAATTGCTTTGTCATCGACTGTAGCACCATAATCTTCCAATTGAATACAAGAGTGTATTGTTTGGTTTCTTCCTGTGAAAGCATATTCATTGAATATACCAATAACAGGTTTGGAGTTCAAAGGGAAAAGAACGGCTCCGCATGTACCTACTTTGATATTGTTGATTTGATGAGCATCAACTCCAGCAATATGTACATGTCGCGGTGGTTCTGGTCCCTCAATCCATCTCATACCTGCGCCAGCAACACCTCCGTTAGCTCCGCGATCTGCTAGGGAACATCCATGTTTGATTTTGCTGCTTTTGGCCTTGTCAACATTGTAAATCGCATTGTCTTGTGTTTCTTCGAGTATTTCTTGATCATACCAACAGTGAAAGTCTGCTTTCCTAGTTTTGCATCCAATTCAGGTGTCAGATAACCGGCATAAGATCCGTCGTCTTCAAACTTGACTGATCGAGGCTTGTCTGATAACAATCGCGATGCAGAGGCTGGAGAAATAGTAGACCGTATTGGAATCTTTCTTGTAGTCAGGTTCTGTTTTGCAGCACTTGCATTGATGATTCGATGTTGTTTGATAACATAAGTGTCTTCGTCCGGTGGTGAAGTACTGTCTTGGGTTGCTGTTCTTAGTTGGATCCTAGTACCAGACTCTAATCCATACCAATGCTTCTTTTCTTCAGGGGTCATCTTATCCCAAAGCCATTTCGGTACAGAACCACTAGTAAATTTATGTCCTGGTCTGTCGCTGTTACCTCTTCCTCGACCTCCGTAATTAGATCTGCCGGCGCCATTGCTTCGACCCGTGGGACTTCGTCCAGCGTTGTTGAAGTTGATTCTCAAGAGGTTGGTATGGTATATATCAATTTCTCGAGAGATATCGTCTTCATTACGGCAATCGGTTTGAGTGCATATCATTTCACCAGTTCCTTCAAGTGGTTGAGTATACCCTTGCTCAACAAGGGAGTCAACCGAATAATCTTCATATTCTTGATGTGATTGGTGTGTACTATACGTACGAGTTGTTCGATTTGCTTTGTATTCTTGTTGATTGTTTGTCGATAAGAACAGGTCGATCTGTTCCTCGGACATGTCAGGGCATTGCTGTGTCATGAGGACCTTGAACTTGTTAGACTTGGTTTTATGCGTTGAGCTGTCATCTTCAGCGTCGTGGAGTTTTGCTTGTGACATTATAAACTCAAATAGTTTAGTTCCAGTCATCTTGTTTCCTGTTGCTGTTGCTTGAACTGCCATTGCGCTGTAGGTTGCTTTCATCGAGTCGTCTTGGATAAAAGCATGTTTCAGTGCTATTGCCTGCTGTCCAATGGATAGTAATTCCGTATCATCTGCGAGATCGTTATAATTTCGTACTTTTTCGAAGAATTTGGTACAATATGCTTCTCTTGAACCTGATGCTTCGGAGAAATCCATTTTGTTGATCTCTTTCCATATTGTATCGGCGACAATTGCTTTGGCATCCGAATCGGTATAATGACGTTTGAGCGCAAACCATACTTCGCGGGCATCTTTGTCCTTGAGGTTTCTCTTGATAATATATTGTCCCATGTTGGTCTGCAGGACTCTAGTAAAAACAGCCCACATAAAGACTTGTTTTTCTTTCCAAAGTTGTTGATCAGATGTATCAATGATATTCTTGGGATTGAAGTTCTCATCCAAAACATCAGAAACGTGATGTGTTTGAATCGTTAGCATGAAATTTGATGAGCCACTGAGATATTGTGAATCTTTATTCAAGATCTCGTAATCCGACGGGTTTCGTTTTCTCTTCAACCATTCTTTGAGAACTTGTTCTTTGTCCTTCGATGTTACTGGTGCGCTTGCGATCACCGCTTCTCTTCCTTGTGGTGTTCTTCTGAATGCCTTGAATTCGGTCTTGTCGAAGTTGTCAATATCCGACCAGTCGTCGCTATTATCTCTCTTCGTATCCATGTATCGAATGAATTGGCGTAGGCATGCTAATCCGTTGAGATTAGTAGGTTTTTCCGCTTCCGTTGTTGTTCTCCTATCCTTATGTGGTGGCCACCACATTAGGGTTTTCTACTTGAGAGTGGTCCAAATGTTCAAGATCTTCCCAATCTTGAAATCCGGAATCAAAGAGGGCCTGTGGAATTTGGTGAATCAATCCTAAGATTCATCACCGATTCGATTGCTGTGATGAAATCTGGATCTGTAATAAACTGCGTTGTCTCGATCCGTTTTCATCCTTGTAACCTCTGTGAGTCGGGATGCCTCAGCTGCCGCTGCTGTATCCGACATCGTAGTAGATACGTCTTCGTTGTCTTCGTTAAGAGATTCTTCTTCTTCGGTTCCAAAATTTATTGTTTCTCCAATAAGTTTGTCTTCCAGTTCCTCTCTTACTTCCGTTCTTATTCTTCTTCTCCTTCCTACTCTTTCTGCTATGGATTCGTCTTCCGTATCCATGTATCACTCCCTGCTGGTGTGATATCAACGGGCTATTGCTCTATATATAGTCTGTAGAGTCTTATCGTTGATTTGTTTCTATTCTTGTAGATCGGTTTCCTTCGACCGTCTTTTCTTTATTCCTTATTCGTCTTCCTATTAGGAAGAACTAGTCTCTTCTATTGAAGATACCGAACTAAGATCCGCCGCAAGTTCTGAGAGTACTTGCGACTGTTAATCTGATAAATCTTTCGCAGTCCTGGCGAAAGGTATACTTTTAGATGAGGGGATCAGTTCGAAATATCTATGCGAATTACTAATAGAAGATACTAAAGGAGGAATAGACTGGAACCTAATTCCTCTTCCGAAGATGACCTACTTCCGTAATAGCCTATAGGGTGTACACACTAATCGTTCATAGACTAGTACTGACTTATTATTTCCGTATATATATTCTTTACTAATTAGTTTCTTGTTACGTATGGGAACAACTGATACATCAAGGAGCTTGCTGTTGCTGGGTGAATACTATCTCTTATAAATACTGTTAGCGCTCCTTTCACTTGTTCAGTTATTTTGGATCCAATTTGGTACCTCTACCGTATCGGAACTTTCTGTTCTCTATGTGTTCTCTGTGTTCTTTGTGTTCTTTGTGTTCTCTTTGGGTTCCTAACCCTAACCCTATACTTACAAATATTATATATCTCGTCTCATTCGACCAATACGACTCACGTTTGCTCTGTAACATTCACTTGTAAAAAGCGTACTTTTCAAAAGTATTCACTTGTGAAAAGCGTACTTTTCAAAAGTATTCACTTGTGAAAAGCGTACTTTTCAAAAGTGATTCTGACTGATCCGTATTTTATCATTTCCTGCACGCTACTTTTCCTTCTGATGTTTGTTGTTCTGATCAATACCTTTCGCATAGGCCCAACAATCAAAAACAAAAACAGCGCGTACTGAATTCACAACAACAACAACAACAACAGGATGATCATTGGTGGTAGATATGATAGAATATACAAATTCATTCAATTAGTACATTATATAGCTATAGCTAGCTATTAATAGTTGGAGTGGAAGTCGTTACACTAGACTAGTATCGTATTATTCAATATTAGATATTTTATAAATATTTTGCGGTCAAGATATCATATCATACCATACCATACCATACTATCTCTCTAGTCCTCTTGAAGAAGAACAGAACAGAAGAGTTCCATGCCTTCTTTCAAGCTATCATACCAATCATACAGGAAATTTGGACAGACAGATGCATCGATCGCAACACACCAGTTCTGGGAGGTATAATAGTAGCAGAATATGATTCACTCACCAAGAAAGTCAACCATCTATATACACTGAAAGAAATGGTACTTCCAGAAGATGAATTAAAGATATATAATGAACCACTCCCAACAAGACTAGCAGATACAAACCAACAACTGAAAGAGTGGATAAACAGATGGAGACAAGTCATTGATCACAGTATGAAACGAGTAAAAGAACTTGCTAAAGAAAACAACAAACCAATATGGAGACACTTCAC
>FMBT01000521.1:0-65686 GCA_900095095.1 Fragilariopsis cylindrus CCMP1102
GACGATGATGAAGAAGAAGAACCAAAACCACCATCCTGTCCACCTCTTCCTTGTCTTTGTCCTTGTCCTCTTCCTTGTTGTTGTCGTTCGTCATAATCATTGTTTCCATCTTTCCAAGATCCATCACGTGAATCTTGTTCATATCCACCTCTAGCATAGGCGTCGTTCGGGGAAGGACCATTACTATTTCCTCCTCTTGATGATGAAGAGAAGTCAGATAGATCATTATCCATTCTACCACCACGACCAGCAACATTAGAATCTTCACGATTTTGAAATTGGTTAGAACGACCCTTTTGATATATTAGCACCACTTACTGATCCAACACCACCAACTGTATTAAATCTATTATCCCTCTTGGAGTTTCTCTATCTCTATCACGATCTCTATCACGACCACCTCTGTCTTGAAAACGATCATTATCACGATCATCGTTGTTGTTATTGTTTTATTATTGTTATTTTATTATTGTAGGATGAATCTTCGTTGTTGTAGCCACTACCACCACCTTGTTGTTGTTGTTGGTTGCTGACCAAAACCAGGAGGACTCTCCTCCTCTTTCTCCACCTCCGTCGTTGTTGTGTTGTTATTGCCGAAACCAGGAGGACCTCCTCCTCCTCTCCTCGTTCTCCTCCTGGAGAATTAGAATTTCGACCGAATGGGATGGTGAACCTCCACTTCCACCACAGGAGGACCTCCTCCTCCCTCTGTTTCCTCCTGGAGATTAAATTTCGACCAAATGGGGATGGTGAACACCACTGCCATTGCTATTGCTATTTCCGGCACAACCCAGGAGGACCTCCTCCACCTCCACCTCGTTCTCCACTGGTGAGTTAGAAATCTCGACCAAACGGGGATGGTGAACCTCCACCTCCACCTGCTCCTCGTTCTCCTCCTGGTGGTGAGTTAGAATCGTCGACCAAATGGGGGTGGTGAACCTCCACCTCCACCTCGTTCTCCTCCTGGTGAATTAGAATTTCGTCCGAACGGGGGTGGTGAACCCCCACCTCCTCCTCCTCCTGGGATGGTGGTGTACCTCCTGCACCACCACCACCACCTGCACCACCACCACCGAATGGTGGAGTACCCCTGCACTAGATCCACCACCGAATGAAGGAGTACCACCAGCACCAGAACACCGAATGGAGGAGTACCACCAGCACCGCCACCGCCACCGGATGATGGAGTGCCACCAGCACCGCTACCGCCACCAAATCCGCCATTATTGTTATTTGTGACATATAATTTGCCATTGACACAGCAGGTGTTTGAAATCTTGAAAATGGTGATGATGGAAAGAAGGATGATCGGCTACTACTGCTACCTCTATCACTATTCCTCTATTATTGTTATTTCTTTCCACGAAATTATCAAATCCGTATATACTTCCTCCTCCTAATCCTTCTAGCCTGAAAGAAGTGTAGTCGTTAGTATTCGTGTCAAAGTCGTCATCATTCTCGTGATAAATTGAAAGGATTTCTTGTTTTGTAAATGTGGATGGAAGTGCAAAAAATGGTGTGGAGGAATCCCAATCATACTCATAATCATAATTATCTTCGCCTTCGCCGTTGTCGTATACTGGCCCTACGCCTCGTGGCGCCTTCAATGATTGACCTGGAATTGTGACCAGACCAAATCTTCCTGGTACCACTAATGGCCATTGATTTTTGACATTCCCTTTCAAATTATTTTCTTGTTTTATTAATTGGATTAAATTGCAATGATGCTGTTCGTACTTTTGCTGATAATGGTACGGAATAGGCTTCTATTACTACTAGCCCTGCTACTGCACATAATGATAATGCGACAACAATAACAACAACGACGACATTAGAAATAAATTTATTATTATTTGCTTGTCGAAGAGTAGTCATCATCTTTTTTTTATTTTTCCTGCTTGCTTTCTGCTTAAGCTACTTCTATTCTGTAGTACGTTATTGATGGTCCTTCCCCCCTTGTTTGTCAAATGCTACGAAGTACAGTACCTCGACTTTGACTCCCAATGTTTTACGATACGAATACGATACACAATATATATTGTTATGATTGACAAGCAACAGGTTCGTCTCCTCGAAGTAAAAATTAATTCAAAAGCAAATGCTTGCTTCCAACCTGCCTCGCCTTGTTGTCTAAAACAAAAATCTTTTCTCACTAAATGCTCTTAGCTTGTGCGTGCATGTAGGTAATTTCCAAGAGACATGGCTCGCTACAGTTATTTTTCAAACGCATGGTGCTTAGATTTTTGGGGAGGATAGGAGATGGCGCGCGCTCAGCGCAGCGACGTCAGCAGAAAAGAACAACGTGTCATCTGGTCATGTTGACTTTTTGTAGTAAGAAATAAATGACGTGGACTGAATTTGACACGCCCTAGCCTGCTACTGTTACTCTCTCACAAGCCTTTTTTAGGGAAATACACCTCTTTTAAAAAGACCCTAAATCAGCCTCAAAATCGAGTAAATCTGCCGCAGCCAGTAATACATAATGATGATTAGGAAGGAGAAGCAGCCCTGCTACGGAAACATCTAGAGGATAAAAATATGCATTGTGTGCAGTTCATTAGAGACACATACAACAATCTCCTGTGGTATGGTATTGTGTCAAGATACACTCAGTGTTCTCAATAATACTTCAAAGGTTTTATACACATTGTATGTCGATGGGGTGGCTGCTATGCTGGGGGATCTATATCTTTGGAATCTCAAGAAGAGCACTCTCCTATAGATGATGTGTCATTTTTTGATTTCCAGCAGTTTTCTTGTCTTTGTGTTGGATGCCAGTTTTTTGTATGTGCTACTATGCAATTAATTATCTCCCTAAGTTATATTAGTAAAAAAGTACTACACTACAGCACAGCCAGCACACCTCATACATTTACAATGTATTGAACTACCTGACTCATCACCTACTGTGGTTAGTTTGCTTTTTTGCTACACCACAATCTCCTCCTGCTGTCTTGACACACTGAGGTGTCAATATCAACTCTCATTTTGTGGTCCAGCAGCTTTTGGCCTACTACTACAACTCTACTGTATCAACGGCTGTTTTTTGTCAAATCATTTATGATGGTGATGGTGATGGTGTTGGCTATTCTATCTAATAGTCAAAAAATGGTACATAAAATGGCGTACGTATCATACACTATCATTGGGTACTTTAGGATTCAAAACAATGTGTGCAGGGGGAACAGACTGCTTGGCAGATGATACCAACTGCATATGTAGTTTCTTTACCTTCTCCCTTACTTCTTCTTCATTCTTATTGCTTAGCTGCCATGGTGCACGTTGTTGTGATCATTTGAGTGTGCGCTTTATAATTACTCTTCATTACATTTTGATTCCATGGTGTGTGCACAGGTTTTGTGTTACATTCTAGCTACATATATATGTTTAATTATAGCTCACAGTTGGTACTACAGCGCATCATAGGCATAGTAGAGCACACACACACCCTCTCCAATAGCAATGACCCACCATCCATCCACACCTACTGTTTGCTTTCTGTTGTTGTTGTTGTTGCAATCAGTCTCATCCTGCCTGACTGGCACTCTTTGTGCTGCTATAAGTCAACAAAAACATGGTGCACAAAATGGCACATCAATCAAGTAAGATCAACAAATATCCCACACCCATTGTTTTGTCCATTTTTTTACAGCTCAAAAACAATAGATCCTCCTACAAACACTTCTTCTTGTTTTGATAGCATTGAGTAATCGTTTGGGAATTGTTACTACTGTATGGTTGCGCTCCTATTCCACACAATACTACCTAGTATAGCCCCCCACACATTAAGTTGGAATGTAGATTTGTGTGGGATAGGTGGTGTAGAAGGTTGGAGGAGCCACCATACAGAAACAATTCCTAGAAAAAAATGGTACTTCACTGCATAGCGTGTGCTGTAGGGTGAAAACTGTCCATGCGCTGACGGGATTTTGTAACAAAATGGGCAAACCCAAACCACGTTGAGATGGAACGCGCCTATACAATTGATTTTATATCACAGTTGGTACAGCGCATCATAGGCATAGAGCACACACACATCCACACATCCATTCTCACCTACTGTTTGCTTTCTTTTGTTGTTGCAGACAATCTTATCCTGCCTGACTGGCACAACAGTGTGGTTGTTGTTGCAGACAATCTTATCTTGCCTGACTGGCACAACAGTGTGGTCTTGTGCCAATACACTCTCATTCTTTGTGTTGCTATTAGTCAAAAACTGGGTGCGCACAGAATGGCACATCAAGTAAAAAAGTAAGATCAACAAATATCCCACACCACGTTGTTTTGTGCATTATTTGTATGGCTCAAGAAACAATAAATCCTTCTACATACACTTCTTGTTTTGATTGCATTGAGTGTGTGATCTGGAATTTTCTTTTTGATTTGATTATGTTATGGTGGTACTTTGCATGGCATAGACAAATAACATACAGATCTGGGGGGACTATTTGTTTAGACACGCACAACATGTGCACTCAAAAAGTGATGTACAAATAATTGTGCCCCTTACTAAGCTGCTGGTAAATAAGAATTAGGTAGGTGTGATTTATATGCCTATGCTTGCTGGTAAGTAAGCAAGGGGGTATCAAAAGTAAAAGTGAAGGTACATACACTCTATCATCTACTGAGTGTGTGTGGATGTGTGGATAGATGGGAGGTACTTTGTCTGGTCTACAACCAATAAATGCTCTCTTGAGAGATATCATATGCGTGATGATGATTACTTACTATATAAGAAGGAACAGCAGAATATATTATATATTGCTGGTTTCTTGCTTTTTGCAACATTCTCTTGACTGATGACACTGATAATTTCTAAGAAGGATTTTCTGCCGTGTTACAGCTCATGTGAAAACGCAACAGCCGAGGGAGGGCACAAACAACTCATCTGCAAACACCTTAGAAATTCTCTAATCTGCGCTTTTATGCCACATATAAGTTTCTGATGCACATCCACTGCTTTTGGATAAAAATACTAAAACTAGAGACTTCTCATTACTATGAAATCTTAGCATATGCAGCATTGATGTCAATAGACTGAGTACCACTTTGTTTTTGTCTAAAAAAATGATGGTCCTCAAGTGGGTGGCTACTAGATTCATATGATTCAAATCACACACATTCAAGAATTTTGTAGCATGGGCATGTGTACTAGTTTTAAACTACCTTACCCATGCATAATATCATGTAAGGTTTTGAATTATTTAATTACACACATTCAATTCAATCAACCAGCACCAAACAGTGCTGCAATATGATGAGGTAGTACACTAACTTGACTCCTCTCTCTTACTCAATGTGATTGTCCTAAAAGTAGTATTAGTCAAGGAAATTTATGCAAAATGACTAGTAACATTGGTATGCACCACCCCATCACCCAATACTTACGCAACATCAAAAAATATGTACTACACTACATTTGCATGCCTTAGAAGTTTTTCAAAAAAATGAGCTGTCTTTGCCACACTGAAAATGTATGGACAAAGATGCTTTGTTGATATCTGTGAGGTGTACTTTGATTGTCTGCATAGGAGGTAGTGCACGTCCATAACATCCTGCTACTGCCAGTTTTTTGGTGGAGATACTTACCTCTAGTATAAGATCTCTACCTGGTTGTAATATAGAATGTTTTACATCATCAGAGTGTATCTTTTAGTAAAGCTCTCAGCTACAAAATGCTGATACTTCTCCATTATTATACAGCATAATAGGTAGGTAAGTAATGATCCATTGATGTCTGTTGTGTGAGGTGTACCTTGTTTGTTCGCATAGGTGGTGCACATCCAAAACATCTTGCTACTACCAGTTTTTTGGTGGAGATACTTCTAACAAAAATTTGATAGGTAGACAAGGGAAGTAAATAAGTATAGAATCTCTATCTGGTTGTAATAATATAGAATATTTTGCATCATCAGAGTGTATGTTTTAGTAAAGCTCTCAACTACAAATAATGCTGATACTTCTCCATTATTATACAGAATAATGATAAGTAAGCAATGATCCAACCAAGCACCACACTCAATATTTATGTTTAAAGCTCTAACTACTTGAATAAATAATATTATTCCACAGCTTGAATGAATGGTGTCATCACTCCCCCTACCTAGAAGATGCATATGCTTCTTTCATTCCATTCCATTCCATTCCATTCCAACAAGGGTGACATTATTTCTAGCAACATTGGGTTACATCATGATGGTGGTTTATAGAAACTAACAGTTAGTTGTTGTAAAAATAACAGTACATATATATAATACAAGTGGTGGTTACCATTCTTTTAAAGCTACAGGATGGAGGTAGGAATAATAAGATATAATATGATGATGAAGAACTAAAAAGCCTTCCAAAAAAATAAAGACAAAAACGATAAAAAAAGAGAACAACACCTGGGATTCCAACGTGGTCCCCCACCGTAGTACTAACCAGGCCCGAACATGCTTAACTTCGCTGAGCAGACGGGAAGCGGTGCTGTCATGTTGGTATGATCGTTCTCTCTTCATCGTCCGAATTCTAATTTCACTAACTCTTTTTAAATTTTCACATTACATTACATTACATTACATTACATTACATTACATCACATTTTTCTTTTACAAAACACAAAACACACACCACATACCGTACTTTACCGTTTGTACAACAAGAACACATTTCGACATTGGCTGTCGACACTTGCCTATCAGAAAGCAGGAAATATCATCATGCTGGTGCTGCTGCTTGCTTGATCGTTAATGGAGAAGATCAGCAAGATAGATAGATGCCTTTGATGAAAAAACAAGTAGGTGTACTCGTTAGTTCTTAAAAAAAGAAGTTGGGTAGGCGCAGGGGAGAGACAGCAACAAACTCACAACTCTCGCGTTTGTTTGTTGTTGATGATCATCATCGTAACAATCATCATCATAACAATCATCATCATTAACAATCATTTCAAAGATAATCACACGCACATCCTATATAATATAAACATTCGATTCGATTTCATTTGATTCGATTCCGGTATATATAAACGAAACGATGACACTTCTTTCATTTACAAGACGATGGAATAATAATGAAATTGCTGAAATGATCCGTGAAGATACGTCCTACTATACGAAAGGCACGAAAGGTGATATTACTACTACTTTGCGTTATTGCCACCACCACCGCCACTGCACGACAAGAGCAACAACAACAATAATAACGAAGAAAGACAGCAGGCAAGAGGAATGTTACTAATAACAAAAGCAAGAAGAACAATGAGAAGAAGAAGAATTGCATTGTTAACGTTTTACTGGATTAGCTTTTTTATGAAATCAATTTTGATCAACAGATATCATTATTAGCATTAATAGATTATTTTAGATCATTAGAAGTACTTATTATTTGCTCCTCTTAATTATAGAGTCGTCCCGAATTTTTGAATGCTATACACTTATACCTCTAGTAAATTTTTGAATAAATCAAAATCCAACATCACTAGTATTCTTGTCTTTATTACCGAATGTTGATGATTGTAGTACAAAGAAGTTTTCAATTTGAAGTAGAAGTGATTGTGTTAGAGATCGTTTACTCGTTTTTTCTATCATGGTCGTCGTGTCGTCGTGAATTTTCTTCTTCCTACAGTACTAATAAAATACAGTCAAGACATGAAACGTGTGCGCACTGGATATTCATCGATTTTATGCGGATACTTTGTTTATTTTACTATTCATAGTTAGTCTACTTCACATCATCACATCACACATTCAATATATTGCATCATTGACATCAGACAATCGCAAATAAATACAAACAACAACGCAAAGTTAAATATGCAGTAACAGCTGATGAAACGTTGAAACAAGGACAAGTAAAAGCAGAGGAGTAACATTTTACTCTTTCCGTGCGTTGGGAACCTGGATTTCTCGTGCGATTTCGTTACTTAGAAGTATCTGACTTGGAAACCTGGATTTCTCGTGAGCCGCGAGCCAGTATTTTTTATATAAAAAATGTATATAAATATGATCAGTTTTGTTGTTGATGGCCAACTTGTGGGGCTCGAGCTAGCACAGGGCCTTCCGTTAGTAAGCCGAACGTGTCATTTTCGGCGATTTAAATAATTTTTATTTAGGGGAGCTCTTCATAAAGGGGGCATAATAATCTGAAACAAGGGGAAACATTTTCCCCTTGTTTCAAACAAGGGGAAGCATTTTCCCCTTGTTTCAAACAAGGGGAAACATTTTCCCCTTGTTTTATACTGCGCAAATCCTCGTAAAAAAAAAACGAAAAAAATTATTTTCATACGATATATAAAATGGGAATGTATTGAATCGAAGCTCAATCAATATGGGTCCATTTAATACAAACTTTATAGACGAAATGTATATATGTGTACTGTGAATGAAGACAAAAAGTTTCGGTTGAATTTGGTCATCTGGGGAAAATTATATGAGGGTTTATGTGGGTGGCAGGCAACTTTCGAATCGCCAGGAAGAGGTACATAAGAGAGAAGTATTGAAAATTAAATATTAGAGTAATAGATAAAGTACTAGTACAGATGTCTCTATTAGTGTTATATTAGTCAATGTGCTAATTTTTATTGTTATTGGTATATTAAGTGAGGACTCATTTTTACCGGGTATGTAGGACGTGTTTTTTCAAAAAATAAATATTATTCGTCTTGTACTACTAAGAGACCTCATAGAATTTTTCCAAATGACCAAATCCTAAAAAATGAATATATTTACTCTTTCCGACGAGCTAGCACAGTATATAGTTCACATTTTCTTAACAGTTTTACTCTGAACCTGGATTTCTTGTGCCCCACGAGTACATAAAAAATGAATATATTTATGATCAGTTTTGTTGTGATGGCCAACTTGTACCAATCGAGCTAGCACAGTAATAGTTCACATTTTCTTAACAGTTTTACTCTTTCCGTGCGTTGGGAACCTGGATTTCTTGGTGACTGACGAGTACATAAAAAATGTATATATTTATGATCAGTTTTGTTGTGATGGCCAACTTGGGGCCAATCGAGCTAGCACAGTATAAACCGTTCATTTTTTTTGGCGCACGGCGGGCGGGCAGGACGAATTCTTGTTGCAGCTCATTTATTTCTTTTGAGAATTTTTTCATTTAATACTACTTCAGTACCTACCTACTACTGTACGTTTCTACTACTTGTAACTTGTAGACTTGTATTGTACAATGATAAATTGACATTATGCCTGCCTGAACTACAGTATATATTATTCTACACTGCACACTTTTACTTTACCCCTGCCGCAGCGATATAACTGTCATATGATGTGTGATATTATTGAAGAATAATCGAAACAATAAGGATGACGAAGATGAAGAATATCACAACGTAGACGACGAAGACGTAGACGACGACAAAAGACACTCGGAACGAAGATGATGAACGTGAATAATTAAGATCCAATAAATCGATTGTGCCACAAAAGATCTCCTCATATCGTATAATTAAGACATCATATCATTCGACGACTGACACAGCGCGTTGGATCCCATACCGTGTTCCCAAAAACGAACAGAAAAAAACCATCACGTTTTGAAAAATGTAAACGTGAACAATACGTTTTTTTTTCAATCGCTAACGCAACAATGCTTTCATCTAGCTAGGCATTCGAATCGACTACAGGTACAGGCAACTTGCCATAACATAACTTTGAATACAAACAAAAATCATAAACAACAATCCTAACAAAATACTTCGATCATCATCACATCATCATCATCATCATCATCAAAAAAAGAATAGAAACAATGTTTAATTCGAAACAGAGATATATTCCATCTCATGGTGCCGGTGGTTCCAACAGTCGTTGTCATTTACCACCTTCTCAATTCCCTCTTGGTCATCAGTCAGAGAGCTACAACTTACATCAGCGTGTTCAGTACGGTGCTGCGTATGGACACCAACAACATCCTTTTATTGCGCCGCAATCTATGCAAGGAGGATCGAATGGAGGAAACTTTAATATGCAAACAAATAACTTTCAAGCATTTCCGGGTGTTTCTCCACCAAATACCACATACGGACCACCAGGACGGGACTATTCCGGGCCACCAGGACATGGCCATTACGGGCCGCCCGAACCAGAGATCTCGGAAGAAGAATTGGAAAAGCAGATGCGAAACTTACCTCCTGCATATCAAAAAGCGTATAATGATGGACAGAAAGAAAAAGCGCGGCTACAGATTCTTGGGAAAAGTCGTACAGCGGAGCACAGGACGTTCAAACGCTTGTCGAATGAATGTAAGGACGAGGCAAAGCGAGATCAACAAAGAACGAAACTCGAAAGAGCAGCGGACCAAAAAAGTACAAGTATGATGTTTGATTATGCGAATAACAATCGTAAACATCTTCGCGATATTGACGTTGATGGTGATGATAGTACGGAAGCAGTTGGTAGGAGTACCAAAAACACCGAACTTCAGGCAACGAAACAGAGATGCAGGATGAAAACGCATATCAAGAATATATTGTTCTTAATACTGCGCGTGAACTACTTTCGTCCGCAAAATATATGCACGTTCAAAAAGATGACTAATGCTACGAAGAAGGAAGAGGAAGGATTCAATCGATTCTATTCAAGTAACATCAATAAACTCCACGAAATCGCTCATATCAAGGATGAAATGATGGAGAAGTATGGTTCGATAGCATTGGAACATCTAAACAAAATGGTAGAAGACCAGTGCTCAAATGAAAGCCAATCAACTATACATTGTTTCAAGAACATTTTTGGTGAGGCACTGAAAATGAATTCATCTGAACGACGCGAACTTTATAGAAAAACGTCATCATGGATCAACCACGAACAACACACAATTCGTGATTAAGCAGCATGAAGAACAACAGGAAGAAATGGCAAGGTTGAAAGTTAAATGCGATAAGCAAGACGACGAAGTCAAGAAGATTCGAGGTTTTCGAGTCGAAGACTTGAAAAACCAGAAGGCTGAATTGAAGGATATCCAGGAACAGCACGGTGTTGATATGGAGAAGGCCGAGAGCCAAAACAAAGAAATTGTTCAGTCGAAGAACGAAATTATTCAATCGAAGAATGTAATTATTCAATCGAAAAACGAACAAATCCAATCAAAGGAAGATCGAATAAACGAACAGATTCAATCAAAGGAAGAGTTGGCAACATTGCAACGTCAAATAATCGAGAAATATGAAGAAGAGATCAAATCATTGAAAAAAGCTTTACAAGAAAAGAAGTGAAAGCAAAGATATAAGACATGTAGATTACATATATAAAATAATAGATAAATGAATAAAGGAAAATGACGTTCTGTGTATACTTTCTAGGTAGTTTGTGGTCCATACCGTGTTCAGTACATACGATGACGTACTTGATAGTTATTATTAGCTATGTGCTTTGTTTGCACAATGGGATACTACCTGGAATAAATTAGTACAGCGCACTAAATGGTAGTCCTAACCTCGGTGGTACTGGTATAGTACTGGTATTGGTGGATCATCATCATCATCATCGTCGGAATGAGCTGGAAGGTTAGTAGGAGAAGCAACAGTATCACTATTCGCAGGAGCAGTAGGAACAAGAACAGACAATGAAGCTGCTGACGCTATTATAATTGCTGTCGTCGGGGATGATGGTGATGATATTGATAATGATTTTGACAATGATAATAATGCGATGGTATATCTTGGTGAACTCGTATCAAAATATTTGATTGCATTTTGAAGAATTAGCTTTAGATTTAATTGGTATATTAACTGATAGAGATTTATCTAAATTTGCTTCCACTTCGGCATTATTATCGGTGGTAGGCAATAATAATAATAAAAGATATGATATGCATACCCGATGGTAAGTTGAATAACATCCAGTTCGAATTCATTTAAATGGTCAAAAGAACATGAAAAACAAATCCGATATTTTCTTGACGTAAATGTGAATCTGGTCGTGTATTATTATTAAACCATTATTATTGTTGTAGTAATACTATCAACAAGAACGTTGTTCAAGATGACAACAAGGATGGTATTAGTGGTATTGATGAGGACGATCATTACCATGATCTTGAAAAGGATTATAACGATGGTGGGGATGGAGATGGAGATAATGGTACCGAAAACAGTATTTCTTCTCCATTGCATACCTCACGTACTACAACTCCAACTACAACTACAGCGCTAGCAGCACGAGTTATCGATGCAGCAGCAGAAGAAGTAGTCACAGTAGCAGCAGCAGCAGTAGCAAGAGCAGATGCAGCAAGAACTGAATCCATTATTGCAGCAGCAGCAGCAGCAGTAATAGTGTCATTGTTATTATCTTTTGTTTGTGTAATCCTGTTGTTGTTGTTGTTGTTGTTTATTGTCAGCAGCGCGCTTCCACTAATACTGCATCATTCGGTGATGAATGAATGCTGTAGTAGAATTGTGGACAGCACAGCACTTGTTGTAGCTTCTTTGAAATAATTAACAACGACGTTGACGACGTTGAATGCTTTTCTCCTTCTCCTTCTCACAAGGAATGCGGAGTGATGATATAGCAGTAGTACATACTATCAGCAGTAACATAACAGTATTATCTACTATCTTTCATCTCATCGTATCGACAACACACCACGACTGTGCTGTGATGTTGGTTAATCCTTGATGCATTTTCAAGATGAGAAAGATGCTTTGGGGATATCTTCTTTCTGTTCGCTAGTAGGAGCTGCATGTCAGCTGTTTGTCTTATCTTGTACCGTATCGTACGTCATTTCCTGATATTCATCATTTTGTATCCATGAATTAGATTTTCTAATTGTGTCATATCTTTACTATGAGATAATGTTGTTTCCACACGACATTCTTGTTTCAACATATTTCTTTTCTTTGTGTTGTTGTTGATATATTGCTTGGGTGTCTGTTTATTTTGTCCGTGACGTCGTACGTACCTTCCACCGCAGGTTCAGCGAACACATCATACATATGTCTCATACGTACACATAGAACCGTTGAGTTAGTCATACATACTGTGCACTACTTACTACCAGTATGTTACTCCGACGATGATATTTTTTTAAATTCGTCGCTTGTTCTTGCCATTCAATTCGAATTCAAATTACAGTAAATTAGTATCATTTATTTTATTCACAAGCAAAGGAAAACAAACAAACACAATAACAGACGAAAAAAGACAAACATCGCTCGAGAGAGTACCAACAACCAATCACAACAATCAGCAAATAGCAATCAAACCATAACATGACAACAACAACTAATATGCAACAATGTTGTTCATTTGGTCCGTCAGTATCAGTATGTTTTTGGAATATTATGGATTATATTAAATATACCTATTCCACTCTATTATTATTATTTTCAATTGTATTAGTGATGGGATGTATCTTTACTCGTCAAACAAAAGGTAGTAATGAACCATTTAATATTCATCCCGTGATATCCTGTATCTTATTTTGGGTATTAATTTCATGGTTAGCTATTATGGGTAAGTAAGAAGTTCAAGTTCAAGTTCAAAGAGTCGTTTTGTTTCGTTTCGTTTCGTTCCAAGAAAGTCAAGTCAAGTCAAGTTTCTTCGATGCATTCGTTTTCGTTTCATTTCGTTTCGTCTATTATTTCTTCTTTCATCTCATCTCATCTCACTCATATCTTTGCTGCGCCATCCCTTCTATATCTTGTTTCTCGTACACAAACACATACACATAACATAACACAACATAACATAACATAACATAAACATAAATCACAAACAGAGGGTGGACAAGGTTGTTTAGTTGGATTAAAACCAATACCCAAAAAGAAATATAGAGTATCACATCCCAAATCCTATCAAAGTTGTCGTGTGGTACATCAAGGGAATAATTTAGAACGATTTATTATTGGTCGACAATTTTTAGTAGTATTAGTAATATTTTTAATTAATATTATGGGTGAATCGATCAAATCAGCACAACCGTATCCAAATATACTACCATTATGGATTAATATGATTTTTCTGGATAATTCAATTGCATTAATGATCACAACCATTGATATTGGTCAATTACCAGCACAAGTGAATGCTGCCGTTGCTATGTTAGATTTTATTAATAATTATACAATGATTATAACAACCTATATATCATTAGCAATAGAATTTTCAGGACTATTACATTCTGTTTACTTAGTACAATATGGATTTGCGTACATAACAAAAACAAAAGTTGAATCGTCGTCGTCAACTGATGTATCACCATCACGTACACTACTAATAAGAAAAATATTCTTTTGGTTCCGTGTTATTTTTTCATTAGGTGTATTAGGTTTTGCATTAGCTGTAACAATTACAGCATTACTGGATGGAAAAAGTGGTATGTGGGAGGGTGTGTCACCTACAGTATCAATTATCATATTTTTTTGTTTATTATGTTTAGTTGGATTAATGGAAGGATTACAAATTGCTGCATTTGCATTACTAAATATGCCAGATGATGAATTAAGTACACATACAATTGCACACAAGAATTGTACATTAATGTATGATGGTAAAATTTACAATCTTTCTTAGTTGGACGTCAAATTTTTGTGGCGGCATTAATGTTTATTGTGGCACGTATTGCAACAATATCAATTGATGACGGACAAACAAATATATTTAATGTCTCCAATGGATTTCAAGCTTTTCTGGATACCGGTTTATTAGGTGCGGTAATATTAACAATTATTGGTTCATTAGCATGGCGTGTCATCGCATCATCGTTCCCATTACTGTTTATGTCCAATCCAATTATATATATCATTATCCGGGCATGTTTTATATTAGAATCCACTGGTGTATGTTCCACAGCATGGTTAATTGCATTAGTATGTCAAAAAATATTCCGTTTAAGGAGTGATGATGCATACCTTAATGAACAACAACATGGTGATGAATCATCTGCTGCTGACGTTACCAATAGAGTCGTCGATGTTGTTGTTGATGAGGATGCTGCTGCTACTTCTGCTGGTGGACCAACAATTGAAGTTGAAAGCTTACGTAATACAATCGCACCATCTCAACGTAGTAGTACATCTTCTACTGCTAATAATCGTTCATCAATTGTTTTCTCATCAAGAGAATTACGTTTCGATGTTGATGATGATGATGATATGAAATCAAAAATGGAGAAAATGAGAAATTCATTTGTTGCATCAGCACGTTTATCAGCTGTTATGACAACAACAGATCTTGGTGCATTAATGGAAGAACTTGGTCATGAATATGGTCATGATAATGATAACGATAATGATAATGATGAAGGAGACGAAACTGAGAAGAAGTCTAAAACTGTCCTTGCGGAATTATCTGAAGGTGAGGAAGAAGTTCAGCCAGAACATGAATGTTGAATTTGAAAAATATTCCCAATGAGACAACACATCGTACTGACCACTTATATATCTTCCATCCGTCTGTCGCATTACCTCCACCGTACTGTAACACATGCAAACACATATATAGCGCATGATAAATACAAGATTTTATGCTAATTTGAAACGAAAAAAAATTTAAAATAGTTAGGAAAAAGTACTTTGATAAGAAAGAAATATAGAAACAACATAATACAAAATATGCATAAATAAATGATGTGAGTAAGTTACTGTCCAATCGTTTTAAAAATTCGCTTAGTCCATCATACACTATTCCCTCGCGCTTTAATATAGAGCAGGAGATCCATTCCATTATCATACCCTCTTATGATATTTAGACATGTATGTATGTATGTACTGTATGTATATATGTATGTATGTATGTATGTTCTCTTTTGTGATGATGGATTGGTGCGTGACAAGGGCGTTTTTTTGTTCCTGTACGTCACTTTTTTAACCATAATATTAATATATTTATGGTATTATTATTGATAATAATATTATCAATAATAAAAATAAACACTGGGCCTTTTTGTCTTTTCCACCACAATATATTTACTTACACCTTTTGCCATCACCAATATATTTTATATGTCATCATGTTCTTTTCGGGCACAATCTCAAAAACGCACGTTACGCGATGGATTCATTCATTCTATGCGCTCTTATTATGTATACAATTCATCGCGCTACAACCAACACGCGATTACGGTACTACGTACTGTAACACCATCCAAGAGCACGTGTCAAAGCTCACGTCCTCACGTATTGTAAAAGAAGTAAGTGAAATGCGAACTGCTTTTCTACAATATATATACTATATATTGTTATGAGGTTATCTACTAGTATTGTATTTGGACCTGACACTTAGGCAACATCCTGGAAACTAGACCCACAGTGAAGTTGAAGCGGTGGCAATGCAATCTTCGCTCACAAAATCCGCTCCACTGCTAACCAATGATATATATATATATATATGTATATACATGAATAATATATATTATAAAGTATCAATGTTATTACTATAATTAATTTCTACCGTGGTACGATTAGAAGTAATGTATTGAAGTTGAAGCGGTGGCAATGCAATCTTCACTCACAAAACTCCGCTCAACTAACCAATGATACATACATATATATATATGTGTGTGTATATATATAAATAATATATATTATAAAGTATCAATGTTATTACTATAATTAATTTCTACCGTGGTACGATTAGAAGTAATGTAATGATATTTTTTGTCTGATGCATGTGCAATAATCGCTGCTAGCTAGCTACACGACAGTATGATGGAAGGATTTTTCGATTGAGTAAGGACCATCCATTCCAATGCGTTTATTGATGTTGCTTTTACACGTCAGCAACACATTACGTACTGTTCAACAATCTATACACATTATAAATCGGAAACACAAAGACATTCATTCGTTGCTGTATTGCACAATCCGTCCTTTTCACATATCCTGGCTTTCGAACATCGATCATCGATCATCGACCAACGAACATCGAACACAGATCATCATCATCATCATCATATATTACCTCCTACTGCAATCTTTCAATCTCTCACGATCCAATCCATCCTTTTCACATATCCTGGCTTTCGAACATCGATCATCGACCATCGATCATCGACCAACGAACATCGAACACAGATCATCATCATCATTGTCATCGTCATCATCATATATTACCTCCTACTACGATCTTTAAATCTCTCACGATCCAATCCATCCTTTTTACATATCCTGGCTTTCGAATATCGACCATCGATCATCGACCAACGAACATCGAACACAGATCATAATCATCATAATCATATATTACCTCCTACTACGATCTTTAAATCTCTCACGATCTTGATTTATAAGGGAGATTGTGGAAGACAAGTGTAAAAGAAAGTAATTCAAGTACCAGAAAAGAAGGGAAAGACTCAGTATCAACCAACAGTACAGATCTTATCAAAGATTGTATCGATATACTAAGAAACGTAAGTATCAACAACAGCAACAGCAACAGCAACAAAATATCTTGTAGTATATTAACTCGTCTCCGTTGTTTCAAAATTTTACGATGTGCAATGTGTATCGTACATACAACTGGGGCGACTCATAACAAACGAGATTATGGGGGTACCCCAATCAAGATTTTTGGTCCATTAAAACCCCAAACCAAAATATTCGATTAATTACACGTGTACGGATATACTGTACCTTGATCTACTTACACGTGTAATTAATTTGAACGATAGGTTACACGTGTAAGTAGGTCGAAGTACAGACCTTGGTGAACCAAACGAACAAGGTCTGTACTTTGATCTACTTACACGTGTAATATATCAAGTATTTTGAATTTTTGGTTCTAGTGGACCCAAAATCGTCTTTGGGGTACCCCCATAATCTCGTTTCGTATCAATAAGGCACCATTATGAACCAGTGCTATATTTTACTCACATTATTTTTGAATTCAATTCTTTCCCTTCTATCTTTGTTGTTGCTATTATTTTACAATACAACTCATAGCAAATAAATCATTATTTCTCATAATGAAGTTTTCTCCTGCGTGCGTCAGCGCCCTACTTGCTCCCGTCCTTGTTACCGCTAAATCATCGGTTACTAACCATCTTGAGGTTGAGGTTCGTTCTGAACCAAACAGAATTCATATAGTGGATGGCGACGTTGAGGATTACAACAAGAAGGATGAGGAAGCAACAGTTTCCCATCCTACTGCTAAGTCTGCCTTTTCTAGTTCCGGTGGTGATGAGGAAGAATGTTTCCCTCCTGTAACAATTAGCAAAACCAGCAAGATTGATGCTGGGAATCTTCCATTGTCCTCATGCTCCTCCTCAAGGAAGCAGGTTTGCATCAACAACAATATGAAGCAATTGTCTTCATCTATTGAAAGGAAGTCTGGAGTTTGTACTGACATGAATGATATACCAACTGTCTATTGGGTATCTTCTGATATTCCAGATTCATATTGGGAGGATACTGTTTCTACTACTATTTCTACTGGACATTCTACTACAAGGCCAGTATACAACAATTTCGAATCTCAATTATCTAATGATAGTTACAATTATAATGATAATATCATTGCAGCTAAATTATTAGGTGATAATTTCTACCAACAAGAAGAAGAACATCATCAACAAGACGACTATTCTTTTCATCAATTATTGTTTAATGGTATTCCACTCATTAATGAGAAAGGTGATGTCGAGGAACAGTTAGATCATCATCAACAACATCAACAGCAACAACTTAATGAACGGCATCTTATGGAATCAAACTGTTCCTGCGATGATGGACGCCCTGTTATTACTGAGAGTGGCGAGTCGTTTAGAATTTTGATTGAAGAATTTTTGAATGGCAATGACGTCAGTGCTGATGGTACAAATTTAGACATATCAAATGTTCCAATTAATTGCTGGAACACAGGTAGCGTTACTGATATGTCATTTGCTTTTGAAAGAAAACAAACATTTAATGAACCCATAGAGTGCTGGAATACCTCTCAAGTAACATCAATGGAGTTTATGTTCAACGCAGCATCTATTTTCGAGCAGTCTATTGGTGAATGGAACACGTCAAGTGTAAAAAACATGGAAGGTATGTTTCAGAACACTACAGTTTTTAACGAGCCTATTGGTGAATGGAACACGTCAAGTGTAAAAAACATGAATAGTATGTTTCGGTTCAATGAAGTTTTTAACCAGCCGATTGGTGAATGGAACACGTCAAGTGTCAAGACAATGTTTATAATGTTTGAAAGTGCAGTTTCCTTCAATCAACCTATTGGTGATTGGGATACATCAGCTGTAACATTCAACCCACCCCCTAACTTTTATGGAGCCATGGTTAATATGTTCAAGGATGCATCTTCTTTTAATCAATCTATTGACGCATGGGATATATCCAATGTAACATTTATGTTGGGAATGTTTGATGGTGCATCTTCTTTCAATCAATGTCTTTCCACATGGGCTGGAAAGTCTAGCACTGGTGTTGCAACTACTGGAATGTTCTCATCATCTGATTGTCCATATAAGAATGACCCAGATCCAGATCCAACATTAGGTGCATGGTGCCAGAATTTTGAACAAGGCTGCTTTGTTCCTGGAATGGAGCCTAGTTCACTACCAAGTTCTGCTCCTAGCGCTGATCCAAGTAGCAATCCAAGTACTTTTCCAAGTTTGGTACCAAGTTCATTACCTAGTGGTGTACCTAGTACAGGTCCAAGTTCCAGTCCAAGCGAGAAGCCTAGTCTTCCACCAAGCAATGTACCTAGCTCTGCTCCTAGTGCTAGTTCCCGTCCAAGCCAGAAGCCTAGTCTTTCGCCAAGTCTTTCACCAAGCAATGTACCTAGCTCTGCTCCTAGTACTGATCCGAGTAACAACCCAAGTACTGTCACAAGTTTGGTACCTAGTTCATTACCAAGTGCTGTACCTAGTACTGGTCCAAGTTCCAGTCCAAGCCAAAAGCCTAGTCTTTCACCAAGTCTTTCACCAAGCAATGTACCTAGCTCTTCTCCTAGTACTGATCCGAGTAACAAACCAAGTACTGTCCCAAGTTTGGTACCTAGTTCATTACCTAGTGATGTACCTAGTGCTGGTCCAAGTTCCAGTCCAAGCCAGAAGCCTAGTCTTTCGCCAAGTCTTTCACCAAGCAATGTACCTAGCTCTGCTCCTAGTACTGATCCGATTAACAGACCTAGTACTGTTCCAAGTTTGGTACCAAGTTCATTACCTAGTGCTGTACCTAGTGCTGGTCCAAGTTCCAGTCCAAGCCAGAAGCCTAGTCTTTCGCCAAGTCTTTCACCAAGCAATGTACCTAGCTCTGCTCCTAGTACTGATCCGAGTAACAGACCTAGTACTGTTCCAAGTTTGGTACCTAGTTCATTACCAAGTGCTGTACCTAGTACTGGTCCAAGTTCCAGTCCAAGCCAAAAGCCTAGTCTTTCACCAAGTCTTTCACCAAGCAATGTACCTAGCTCTTCTCCTAGTACTGATCCGAGTAACAAACCAAGTACTGTCCCAAGTTTGGTACCTAGTTCATTACCAAGTGATGTACCTAGTGCAGGTCCAAGTTCCAGTCCGAGCCAGAAGCCTAGTCAGTCACCAAGCAATGTACCTAGCTCTTCTCCTAGTACTGATCCAAGTAACAAATCAAGTACTGTTCCAAGTTTGGTACCAAGTTCAATCCGTAGTGCTGTACCTAGTGCAGGTCCTCGTTTTGATCCGAGTGGAGGACCAAGTTTTGTTCCAAACTCGAAACCAAGCTCATTGCCTAGTGATGTACCAAGTTTACTGCCAAGTTCTATTCCAAGTCAAACGTCAAGTCAAAAGACAAGTGAACAGCAAAGTATGGTACCTAGCTCTGTTAGTCTTGGTCCCAGTGGCGCACCAAGTTTCGTCCCCAGTGTGGAACCAAGTCTTGCTATAACTACAAAGAGTCAGAAGAGGCAAAAGGAAAAGAAAGGCAAGAAAAGAACTAAAAAATTGAACAAGAAAGCCAAAAAGAGTAGGAGATAAATCTTAGAGACTAGTTGGTACACATCAAAATCAGCACACACATCTAAACACACACACACTAAGAACATAAACATACCAACACTTGCATCCACAATCAATACGGTAATAAACTACAATATCACTCAATATAATCATATATTTAAAAAAAAGTAAAACACACACACAAATGGGACCAGAAAGATACACTGGCTGCGTTGCCCAGCCCGTCCATTGTGACGTAAAACAAAACAAAACAAAAATAAAATAAAATAAAATAAACAAAAGATAAAATAAACAAAAAATAAAGCAATCATTAAAATTTAGGATGTCTACTTTGTAGATTAAGTTACAAACAATAGTCATTAATCTTGATACTGTAGTATTAAAAGAAAGAATGATACATATACAATAAATTGTTCTGCCTCCTGCGTTAAATGATCTCCATTCAATTGTTATGAATTCATTCTAATTTAATGACAACAACAACAATAACAGCAACGAGAAGCAAAAACAAAGCATACATATCCGACAAGCCTCGATTTATTTTTACAGCGTACGAACGAAGTATACTAACATATACAAATACGAGGACAACAAAAATAAATATGGTAGATCAACAAGGATTAGGTCGACTAGATATCGCAGCAGGACGACCACGACAGCGTCGAAGCAGACGAAATATGTCACTGTCAGCGGCAGGAAAACTTCCAAAGGATATACAAAATGAGCACGAAATAATCAATATTATTTTATACTTCTTAGCGACTCTTCCTAATATCGAGGATGACGAGGATGAAGAATGTGACTGATATGTATGAAATCAATAATCAGGGCAGAATTATTTACTTGGAATGTATTACTAATTATATTTCCTGGAATCTCCCAAAATCTGTTCTCAAATTCAATATGCTAGTTGATCTAAATGTTTCCGATGTCGAAGTCTTCCAGAAGAATTTGAATTACCAAATCTTGAACGTTTTTGTTTAGAGTTTTGCCATGACCAACTTCTAGAGAATTACAAGCCAGCAACTACGAATCTTCCGTATCTCACAACACTTGGACTTTTATTTCAAGTCTCCGTAAACTTAATTTTTTGTATCTTAACGAAACAAGCAACGGCCGTATCGATCCAATTCTACAAATCTTACAGGACCAATCTTTGCCGTCGGATAGACCTCAATATTTGGCGATAAATGATCCCTACATGACCGGAAAAGAATTTGAAGGGTGTTGGGAGTATTGCCGAAATATACAAATATTTTTCATTTAAGAGTCAAGAATAATTGTATTGAAAGTTTACAGCCACTCTCAGATGCTCTCAATAATACCGGACCAGTTTCATCATGCATGGCTTCTTTTTTGAACAATATTGTCCATTTCTGGTTGGACGGTAATCCAGTAGTAGAAAATATCAAGACCGACGATAAAGAGAAGAAGGCGTTATTGAATTGTCTTTCCAAATTGAGGAGAGTTTCCTCAATCACTGACGTGAGGATTTCTACAACAAGTAGTCAATTTGATAACGAAATCCAGGATGATTTCATTCGTAACTTCATTGGTGGACGCATTCTCTTGGAAGATGGTGGTAATAATACCCTACCTCTTTCTGTATGGCCAACGGTGTTAAGACGTGCAGCACAACAATTAACATCGGGTCTTTTTGGTCTATTACGAAATAATGGTCCAATCATTGAAGCTCTTGTCAATCGACAACGAGACGTCAGCAATGGCAATAACGATAACAATACCAATTCAAACAACAACGAATCATCATTATCAACTCCGTCGTCGCCGCGTCGATCCCGTCGTCTTCGCGGCGAGGAACCAAACTAAGGATACCAAATTGATCTGTACCTTTATGTTCTACGAAGTAGCAACAGCAACAAGAAGCAAGTCAGGAGCATTAAAATTAAAGAACAATTACAACAGCAACAGGAACAACAACGTGGGTCATAACAATTTACAGAAGAAATAAAAACAAAAACTTTACATTCAATTAAATTTAGAAAAGAACAACAATCGATACACTTATGATGACTATAAAAATAATGATTATTCAGAATTGTTTTACTAACGAAGTTTGAATATTATGTCATGAAAGAAACCATACAAAATAACAGAATATTAATTCCAAAAGAGGAGAAGAATCAATACAATACAATACAATACAATACGTATACGATTAAACAAAACAAAACAAAAAATTAGAATGAATATATCTATAATATAAAATAATTATTCAATAGCTCCCAATTTTATATAGAAGAAAATCACTGTTTTCCTCCTTTGTATTTCGATTCACAATATTGTGTATGTAATCTAGACTATTTTATTCACCATACAAACAATACGAGTAGCAGTAACTGCACCACCAGTATCGAAGGGAGAAATCGTTGGAACTGTTGTAGGAATGGTTGTAACGTTTATTTGTGAAAGGCAGTGGTGTTGAACCTGAACCTGAGCTAGGAATTTTAGGATTCGTTGGACTTCAAATAGGTTGATTTGTGAGTGATAGTGGACCTGGTATAGACTTTGATGTCGGTATAGTGGTGATGGTGGTTGCGATGGCAGCGTTTTAGTGATCCTGTAGAAGAAATGTCGGATAAATTATCCTCCATATTAATAGTTTTTTTGAGGCGTTGTTGGATCTTGACTTGGAATAGGACTTGGTAGTAGTGTTGTTAGACCCGGACTACAGGGTGGTGAAGTTGGAATGGGATCTGGTGTAGTAGGTGATTTTATAAATGATTTATCAAATATATTGTCCTCAACAGTAATAAGTGTCGTCGATGAAGGACTTGAACTAAGTGGGGAAGTCATCGGAGTTAGAGTTGGACCAGAGAGAGAGAGAGAGATGGAGGGAGAGAGAGAGAGAGAAAGAGAGAGAGAGAGCAAGAATCATCACGCCAATCGGACTCTGCTTCTGCGACAGATATAGTAGTAGAGGGAGAGAAGGGAAAAGAGAGAGCGAGCGTGCGTGCGAGAGTGTGCGTGTGTATGTGTGATGAATGATTCTCTTCATATTTATTTATTTGTGCAGTAAGAATTGAATTGGAAAATTATTTTCATCGATACATATACAATATAGGAATTTCGCTTGACCGTACGTACGTACCTCCATTATTATTGGTACTAGTCAGATTATATTACAAACTTAGTGGACGAAAAAAAAAGCGCTTCTTACTCTGTTATATAATAAAGGGAGAAAAGAAGTGCGGTCTAATTTGGTCCAATAATGGGGGTTATTTTGCTGTGATGAAGGTGTGCGACTGAATAGATATGGAGTCGAATTTAGAAACATCACAAGATATGTGCATAATTAAGAGAGGAGAAATACGAATTGCATAAAAGAGTAAGAGCTATAAAAACGAATAGTAGATTATTATAGAGTCAGTCTATTATTGTAATATCATGAAGTGCGGTGGTTGGTTGGTTGGTTGGTTTTATTATTAGAGCGTTAAATAAAGAGGATCCATTATATACCAACAGGTATATATTCGACATATTTTACTGCTGTACTAGTTTCCGTTCTGTAGATTGCAGCACTCTGCAGTTTTCACCCAATTATCCCATTTTATGATTGATTGATTGATTCCTTCATTCTTTTCTTTTCTTTCCCAAGCAAAAGAGGAAACTTTACCTAAAAGTTCGTCAAACTTGAAATGTTGCACGAATGAAATATCACGTACGTCTGACAGGACTTCCGACGACATGACTTGACATGAAAGAGAACACAGAACAAGACATATAGATTATTACCCCTGGAACAAGACTTGTTCTCATTCAGTGTTACACTTATTAGTGTAACACTGAAATGAGAAGTCACAATTGTATATTCGTGTAAAGAGGAAATAAAATAATGCATAGCAGGTACCTGAAGTATATCTTATTATGCTTTCACAATTTAGGAATACATAATGTATATAGAAAGGTAAACTAAGGAAAACAAAGTTAAAGAGAAATATACATTCTACTTATAGAGGTTTACACAGGTACTCGTAAAAACGGATCATTCCAACAGAGAGAGAGAGAGAGAGGAAAAAAAAGAGAGGAAGAAAGGATTTTAGTAAAAATAAATCACGACAGCGCTGTCTGTTTTTTTCTTTTTGAAATAGTTTTTAAAAAAATAGTATAATACTAATAATAATAATAATGGAAACGAGCATAAGACGATGGCGTGGCTTTATTGTTGTTTTGCTTGTAATTTTATGGATTGTCGGTGTATCATCTGCTACGACCACCCCACCGCTCCTTCGTGCACTCCAAAGCGACAATTTTACGTTTAATTACGATGACGACGACGACGACGACGATAAGAACTCTTACCCACTTATTACGTCACCATGTGTATGCATGGGCGACGACTCTAATAATAATGATTCCAATAATGAAAACAACAATGAAGTCATTACAGCATCTGTATTAGCATTGGAAGGTGCCTATAATTTAGTCGAATGGAATGCACGTGACTATGAAAAATTTACCAACGGTAAGGTTAAGATAGAGGTAAAAATAGCATTGACAGAAAAGGAATTACATGATGAGATTATAGCAGATGCACGTCAATATGGTGGTTTATTTGATGCCTACTTGACATCACCTATTATTTTAGGAACTGCTGCCATGCTGAATGGATTTTTAGACTTGACCTCGTATAAAAATTCAAAGGAAGCAGAATGGATGGATATATTATTAGAAATTCGTAATTTCTTAACATCATTTGATAACAAAGTGTATTTAATCCCCCTGGATGGTGATACGCTCACCTTGTACTATCGGAAAGATATTCTCACTGCCCTTAATTTGACCGTACCACGTACTTGGAATGAGTACAATGATGTCGCGAAAGCTGTTCATAACATAACTTTTGACGGAAAGACGATCAGTGGATCGTGCATTTCACGTATGTATGGTGCCCAGTCTCATTACTTTGCACACCTTATTTTAAGTACCATTACACAATCCAACGGTACTTTCACTGGATCACTCTTTGATAGTAGTACTATGGCACCCCTCACTACAGGTGAGGCAGTGGTAGAGATGCTACGTCTACAAGAGGAGCAAGCGAAGTATGGCACACCGAATGAATTTGAGGAGGGCGTTCACACTGTAAATAACGTCGCAATGAATGAAGGAGAATGTGCGTTGACGATATTTTGGGGAAATCTATTTAGGAATTCACATTCCGAGGGATCCGCACTGCTTGCGCCCGAGAAATTAGGTATTGCTCGAACTCCAGGATCTGAATTTGTACTCAATCGAGCAAACGGAAAACTTGAGCGTTGTACTATCGATAACTGTCCATATGCTAAATATATAGAGGATATTGGATTCGTTAATTATGCACCGTACGCTGCTAATGTAAGCTAATTGTCATTGTCATTGTCGTTATCATTGTTATTGTTATTGCTGTTGCTGTTGATGTTGATGCTGATGCTGATGCTGATGCTGATGCTGATGCTGATGCTGATGTTGTTGCTGTGGCGCTTGATTATATCATTGTAACATGGTAAATGAATTATTGCGTCTAAAAGAATCTTGATGAATTATTATTGTTTTTTTTATTATTTCAGGGCGGGTGGGGTGGTGCCGTATCAAATAATACGTCAGACGAAAAGAAGAAGATCCTGGTAGACTTCTTCTTATGGGCAGCAAGTGGGGAGCAAAGTGAAAAGTATGTGATCCCAAATGCAACGACACCTTTCGAAGGAATAGATGGACAAGATCCATGGCGTAAATCACATCTAGATTTAGAGAAATGGGTCGCAAAGGGATTTGACCGAGGACTTTCGAAGCAGTTTGTTGATACTGTCTATTCTAATTTTGTCTCGAAGAATATAGTTAATGAAATAAACTTTCCGCATGCATCACAGATTATGGATGTACTTGATAAGGAGGTCAATATGTATCTCGCTAAAGCTCACAGAGGACTCATCACAGAAAATGCAAGTTATGACGAGCGTATGGACGTTGCTCGAACAATAACCGACAAGTGGAACAATATTATTACGTTGTATGATAAGCGTCTTGATACGGTGGCTCCAATACTTGAGATCTACCAGAGGTCACGTGGTGTATTTAATCCAAACAATGACAAGAACCAGCTTAACAATATTCGAATTATAGGATACATCCTTATGTCAATCATCCTTGTATCCTCAACCGGCGCACTCATCTGGGTAGTTATCAATCGAAAATTGGCTGTAGTCATGGCATCACAGCCTCCCTTTTTAATCCTTATCTGCGTAGGAACATTCATTATGGGCACGGCGATTCTTCCTCTAGGCATTGACGAGAGCATTGCGTCGGTGAAGGGATGTAGCATAGCCTGTATGAGTGTGTTCTGGCTCATAGCAACAGGCTTCTCAGTCTGCTTTGCTGCTTTGTTCAGTAAGTAAATATGAAATAAATTCCTCGTCATTAAATGTTGACAAAAATAGACATAACACTCATCATTATTGCCTATCAATATTTCCAAAAACAAAAAATCAGGTAAAATCTGGCGTCTCAATAAGATTGTTAAATCCTCAAGATCCTTTCGTCGTATTACAATCAAGGCAAATGACGTCATGATGCCTTTCATTGTCCTACTAGCACTAAATTTTATATTCCTGATCGTTTGGACCGTTAAAGGTAAGTATAGTATCTAAATTATAGATTTACTAACACTACTTGCAGCTTTTTGTTCTGGTGATTTTCTATTGTTTATTTTAATAATTCCTTACGGCCTTCTTTCTTGCTTTTTCTCCGCAACTATCATACTCCCACGTACAACTTCTACTAGATCCATTGGTGTGGAAACGTATAGATCTTGGAAGAGATAGTGAAGGTACATTCCTTTCTGTTGGTCTATGCGCCGCAAGCGGCAAAACATCAGCAGTAATGTTTGGTCTTATTGTTACGATCAATATTGTTGCGGTAGCGTTTGCTTCGGTTCAAGCGTATCAAACACGTCACCTCTCCGTTGCTTACCACGAATCTAAATTTGTTGGACTGTCATTAGCGTCTATTCTACAATCGCTTTTGATTGGAATACCTTTATTATTTATAACAAACCAAAATAGTGTGGCAAAATATAGCATTCGAACGATTTTAGTTTTTGCAATTTGCATGAGTGTACTATGTTTTATATTTCTTCCCAAGATGAATCGTGGAAAAAGTACTACGGGACAAACCAATAGGAGCAGCAGTTTCATAAGTGGTAGCCTTAGGGGTAAAAGCAACATCACGAGTAGTACCATGACACAGAGTGCTGATGGAAATATCAAGAGTTCTAGATATATTACAGTTAGGAGTAAAGGCAATAATACTGCGGTGAATGAGGAGATCGAACGGCTCAAAGAGGAGGTAAAGAGACTACAAATAATTGTAGCGCAACCATAGACAACATGAAGTAACTAAAGTTATTAGAAACATTAGTCTATAGATTATATACAATTATTCCGCTTTTGTGGTGGTTGCTATCTTCTGTGGAGTATCGCTTTTTTGAGATGGTGATGATGATAATTCACTGTCTCTTTTGATAGCTGCGATACTTGTTTTCTCATCGTCGTCGTTGCCATCAATCTTGGTTTTGTTATTAAAGGTAAATGATAAACCTTTCTTGTATGTGCCTATGAATGGTGACGATGACGACGGGTCATCTTCTTCTACTGACATCAACGGAAGAACTCCTTCGTATTTGTCAGGATCCAATGCAGGTTTCGTACGAATTGCTACACGAAGGATACCTCCTAAAGATTTTGCGTTTGTCATAATAGGGTAATCTCCGGTGATACATCCCCGTGATAGTAATGGATGGAATTCGATCGTGACCTTATTTTTGATGAGTCGAACGTGCGAGAGGATTTATATCATTATTAAGGGAAGGATTAGACACGATGATAGAAAATCTATCATGGAAAAAGGTACTGTACGTGTTGGCAAGAAAAATAGAACACGCGATCCGCCAAACCGAACGAATCAGAAGGAGAAGAGACTTACTTTTCCAAGGAATATATCTTTGTCATCAACACCACCACCGCTACCATCACCATTTACTTTAGAGGAAGGTTCCATTTCCTTTCCTTTCCCAAAAAACCAAGACTTCTTTTTTGATGCCGCAACTGCATTAGCAGCAGCTCCGTTTTTTGCGGCTTCCATAGCCGCAATTGCATCTTGTGGTTTTACCTTTTGATTATGAGTATCATAAAATATACTTAATTGTATCGTCTTTGTTTCAATTCTACGTAATAATGTCCGTTCTTGTTTTGGATCATTCCTTGGCAAAACAATCTGTTGTCTTGATAATGTACTTGTTGGATCAAAATCATATTTAAATGATGATAGTCGTCCTGATCGCGATAACGAGGAATGTGATGGTTGGAAATCCATATAAACAGGTTTACTTGGATCATCAGGATAAATCGGTAGTTGTAATTTTGCATTGATTTTCAAATTTGGTGGAAATGGACTCGTCGACGATGACGGCATGCTGGTTGCTGCTGTTGCTGCTGCCTTATTCTTAGTAGTACTTTTTGGTTGTTGTTTAGTTAATATTTTCTGTAATTTTTCGTTTTTATCCATATCAAATAAACCCATAACGGAAACTTCTAATGAATTATCATCAATACTACTACCACCACCACCATTAGCACCCGACGAAGCGTCGTCATCATCAGCGGCGGTGGTGGCGACACTTTTATGATCCTCATTCGTACAGGACTCAACCAACGAAATAATATCATCTTCTAGCGTGTACATTTTCTTCTTCTTGACGACATTGACACTATCACCACCGCCAACGCCAACGCCAACGCCAACGCCAACAACGATACGTGGTGATATTGTAACAGAATTTGATCCTTCTGTACTAATAGTATGAATAGCTTGTTGACAAACCTTTAGAAATTGAATCCATTCAACATATTGCGTTTTACCAACAGACGAGGATGAAGATTCTGCTACATCCTTAAACCAATTATAATATTGCCATAATTTGATTTGTACTTCAGATGCGTTTATTCGTTGTTGTATCATATCAATCATTTTTGAACATTTCGCGGTTTCAACTACTTTTTGTTCCTGTGCCAATTTTTGTTTGAATAATTGTAGTAGACGTGTTGCCTCTTTCACATCTTTATTATTTTTTAATCGTATAACTTCTTCTTTAATTTCTGCTGAAGGTTTCAATAACCATGGATCAGTAATAACTGCATTTGGTTGTTTTGGTACTGGAGTTGGCCTTGGTACAGAAGATAAATGAGAACCATCCATCAATGCTTCTAATTCATCCATACTAATAGGTTCTTCGCTACCACCGATAACGTCGTTAACTTCGTTACCATCATCATCTCCTCCTCCTTCTAATTCTCCACTCTTTTGTTGTTTTCTTATTTCTAATTTACGATATATTTCTGCTAATCTCATTGCTTGTAATTTTGCTTTCTTAGATTGAATTAAAGATCTTTTAGCTTCTTCAATATTACCATCTTGTTTATACCTCAATGCATTTTGTTTATGTTCTGTAATCATTGTAGTTAATTCTTCTACCGTCGGTAATGCATTTATATTTCCTCCCATCATTTCAACTAATTCTATTATATCATTATCATCCTCCATATCATCTATGTCTTCTATTGTTAATCGATCTGTGCCGGTGCCAGTATTTGTTGTTGTACCCGTTGTATCATCGATATCACCACCACCACCACCACCACCACCGCTATTGTTGTTGTTGTTATTATCATCATCGAATAATTCACCTAATAAATCACTTTCTTCTGCATTTAATGTTTCCATCCAATTTGATGACGATAATCCAGTTTGTTGTTGTTGTGTTTCATTATTATAATTACTATTATCGGAACCTGACGATCCACTACCAGTAGTATTCATACTATCTTTCAGCACAGTTGCAACTTTTTCGAATTGTTTTGCTTGTTGTAGATACTGCATCGCTATTGGTATATCACCTTCCTTTTTATACTTTAATGCTAATTTTTTATATTCTAATACTTTTGCTGCATATTCTTTTTGTGTTGGTATGCTGCTTGTCATATCACCTAAACCAAATTCAGAAAGTTCTGTCATCATTTCTTCATCCATCATTTCTTCATCTGTAAATGATACTTCTACTGCTGCTACAGCAACAACAGCAACGTTCTCCTCCTCCTCCTCCTGTACCACCACCTCTTCTTCCTCCACATCATCATCCTCCTTTACTACAGCATCAGGATTTATGTCTTCTTTTTTCTTTCTGAATCTAGCAAGCATAGCAGCTTCTTCTTCTTCTTCCTTTTTCTCGTTCTCACCGTCAACCTTCTGTATCTTCTCGTGACTGATACTCCTACTAGGACTATTCCTAATGTTATCGTAAGAAGGAGGAGGAGGAGGTGGCAGTAGTGGCGGTGGCGGTAGTAATAGACTACTCATACTCATCTCATCAGCAGTCGTTGTTGTACTCGAGATGATATTCTCATAGGATGGCGGTGGTAGTGGTGGAGGCTCAATATTATTGTCATCAACAACAACTACGGGAGCAGCGAGAGGAGGAGTTTCAGTAGTAGGAATAGTGACAAAAGTAGAAGCAGCTTGTTCGTGAATCGTTGTTGGATGTGATCGTGACTCTAGTGGTGGTGATTGTGGTAGTGGTGGTATTATTTCTTCCTGCGAAACAACACCTTCATTAGAATTATTATTAGCAGTAGCAGTAGCAGCAACTTCATTTTCATAATCTTCATTATTTTCTTGTTGCTTTTCTAATAATTCTTTGGAATACATTAATGCTTCTTTTGCTTTATTTATATCACCAGATTGTTTACATAATATTGCAACCTGTTTCCAAAATATTGGTAGTGTGGTGGCATACGACGATTGCAAGTTTTCTTCTTCTGTATCTTGACTACTTTGTCTTCTTTGTCTTCTTCTTTCTTCATTTTCAATTTTCTTGGCTTGTTTTAAATGTTCGATTGCAGTATCTAATTTTCCAGTTTGTTTTGCAACTAATGCCCATTTTTTTAATTCTACTATTGTTAATTTTCTTGCCTGTTCTTCTATTAACATTAATTCATTATCAGACATCGTCGTCGTCATGATGATTGTATCTTTTTTTTTAAATGAATTTATCTACGGATACACTTGTGCGAGTGATTGATTCTATATCAGGTGTGTTCGTGAGAGAGATACAGATATGATAGTTTGTCTTCTTTTTTTGTCACCTCACCTTTTTGTCAAGCTCGCTAGTTGTATGGTATGGTATGGTATGGTATGGTATGGTATAATATGGTATGATATTCTCGACGAGGATGTGTCGTTTACGTTGCAGTTGTTATTGTTTCTTGTCTTTTATGCTTTTGTGTGTGCCTTCCGTTTTCTGTTTATTTATCTGTAAAATTTGTTTCGTCGTGTCGTCGTGGTAAAAAAATCTTTGCTTTGATGTCGTTTGAATCGTGGAAAGGATCCACGAATCAATGTACAAAAGCAGCATGATAGGTATCAATTAAGTCCTGAGTGCAGATGACAAGGCATGGCATTGAGCAATAGATACCGGTAGTACTACACTAAAGCAAGATCACCCAGAGAGACACACACACACACACACACACACACACACACACACACACACACACACACAGTAGAAAAGGAGTCTCTACTTTGTTTGTGGCAGGCTAGGCAGCAACCTGAGTCAACATAGGAAACCCCCCATTCATTTAGAGAATACAGCAGCATAGCAGCAGTTAGCATGCTATGCTACTCATCAATCCTCCCTACTATTGAATTGGATACTGATAATAGATACATCATTGTCATTCTTTTTTGTGGACAAATCCATTCTGAATGAAGTACTGACCTATGATACTTTGCATACTTCTATATTCATGTGTCTGTCTGTCTTGACAAACACAAAGAGTAGCAATCCACCTATCCTAGGCACCTAGTATAATGAATAACATACAGTACAGTAGGTAGATAATGTAATTTATTTATGTGTGGTTCAAGGAATATACTATCAAAGCTGTTAAATATTGTGTGGCATTTATTTAGTAATACCAGTACACAGTAACACATTGTTGATTGTGATTGCTTTTTGCAAAGAGCAACAAACTACTAGTACTTCCTCCGTGCAACGCTTAATTCACACGCGCTTTCGTATGAAAAATTTGCACTTAATTAAGAGGTTCAACGACTAGATTTGCAAGGAGGATGAGGGAAACTTGTGACTTTAACCCTCAATTTTGTGAGTAGATCTAAATATTTTAAGGTTTTAGTGTGCTTTACACACGCTAAATTTTCAAGCAATAGCGCGTACGAGTTAAGCGTTGCACGGAGGAAGTACTGTAGTAGATGATTTTGTTGTTCTTTTTCCGCGCAATAATATATTATTTACAGCTTCAAGCTTGCAAAGCTATCAACAATTTCATTCAACAATCAATCAGTCGTGAAATGAACAAGCAAGACGAGATCAGGACACGGAATTATAAAGCCACACCACTTTCACATGATGATGTTTGATGGTCTCGTCGTAGTTGCACTCGATACTTTTACTGCTGCGGCGGCGGCGGTGCAATGTAGCAAGTCCGTCCGGGAAAAAAAAAATGGAAATCCAAAGCCACCACATGACATTCAAAATAAATATAATTCTTGTTCTATTATTGCCACATTGCCATTGCCATTGCCACACTGTCCTAATTATCTACGTACATTCACACAGTCTTTGTATTATTAGATAGTGCTACTACGACCGATCCGACGAAGACAAAGACGAAGACAATAAATAAATAAATTCTGAATTGAAATTAAAATAATTTAATTCTCGTTTTTTTTAATTTTTAATTTATTTTGCCTGATTATAATGACAGAAACAAAAAATTCAACGACGACGATGACGACGACGACATTGTCGACATCGAAGTCAGAACAACAAGAACAAGAACAAGATTCTCACACTACAACGCCGAAATCTGCTGCTAATGGAACTACTACTAAGATGAAAACTCCAACGTCCACAAATATTGATAATCACGAAGAGATCAATAACAATATCAATATCAATATCAGCAACAGCAACAGCAACAGCAACAGCAACAGCAACGGTAATAGTAGCGGAAGGAATGATGCACTATCCTTATCATCTTCTTCACCTTCTCCACTAAAGAAATTGAAGATAACAGCAACAGCAACAGCTAATAGTACTTCAGTAGTCGAATCTATAGCAACAGCAACTGCAACTGCAACTACTAATTTAAATCCTGTGCAATTACGATTACTTGCGGCATCAAAATCTGCTGCTGTTGCTGCATCATCAAAGACAAAGACAAAGAAGAAAAAGAAGAAAAGAAAAAACAAGAAGAAGAAAGATACTAAAGCAACAACAAATAATAAGAACAAGACTAGTACGTCGTCGAATTTGACATTGACAGCAACGAACACTACAGAAGCAACAGTAGTAGGAATACCGGAACAACACCAGTATAAGCAGGTCAAAGAGGTTGTATTCCATACCCAAAAATTAGGATTAGAATTATGTATGATACCAATAGAATCAAAATCAAAATCAAGATATGATAATAATAGGATGACGATGAGGACTGTTGTTTGTGATGTCAAGAATCCAATATATAAAGATCAAGTGGATATTGGTGATATAATAGTATCGATTGGTAATATTGATATTACACATGAAAAATCTATGGAACAGATACAAAAACTTATTTCTTATGTTATAATTAAAAGACCAATAATAGTTACATTTGTCTCATCTCCTACAAATAAAAAATATCTATTAAAAGCACTAAGCGGAGAAAATGCGAAACAACAAGTACTACCTCCCAACAACAACAACAACAACCACAACCACAACAACAACAACAATAATGTAGTAACGAGCAGTACCATTGCTGCTACTGTTATCTCGGCCACCGGAAACATCAGCACCAACAGTAATAACAAGGAGAATAATAAAAATGATAATAAAGTTACAGCATTTACGTCTACGTCTGCTTCGTTGCAGAATTCAAAGACGAAATGTACTAATTTTCCAGTCGTCGAAACGAAATCTACATCAGCAGCAATCGCTAGTATAAATCCAGTTCCATTACCATTACACAAAGTAGATCATTCTTCGACAAATAATAACGGCGGAGTTACAATCGCGACTTCAAAGGGGGAACAGAATGCCACCAATACCGCCGGTACAACTGCGACCGTCATCGGAAAAGAGAATAGTATCAATAGTAGTAATGGTAACAGTGGTTGTAAAATTACTACGACTGTATCATTATCATTGAAGAATAAAGGCGATGTACGTCGAGCAGCATCGTTACTGGCAACGGTATCTACGAATAACAACGGTACGAAACGAAAAGTAGTGGATGTAGATGCTACAGCAGTAATCGAAGACGGCGATCATGTTGAATCATCAATAAAATCTTCATCATATTCCTCGTCTCCATCGAAGAAAATGAAATCAACTACTGCTACTACTAAGTTGGAAACGAAACATGCCGTAACTTCTACAACAACAACAACAACAACAAGTGGTAATCGTAAGAGTGCCAAAAATACCAGTTTGAATTTAGTACAACAAAGGCTTGCGTCATCATCGTCGTTCTTTGCCAGTAGTGACAAAAACAACAGTAGAAGCAGCAAGGTCAAGAATAAGTCTACGATCCGTCCAGATTTGATGGCAGCAATTCTTGGTAATAGTAACAGTGGTGCAGTACATCGTACATCCCTTCGACCACCATTACTACCTCCACCACCATCATCAACATCAACAACAGCATCAACAACAACAACAGCAACAACAACAACAACAACAACAGATTCTGAATTAGGAATACAAGTCATATTACCATACAAAGAATTTGAAAATGATTTGAATTTCAATTTAGGATCAGCCAATGGAAAGTACTATCAGCGTATAGCTGGTGTTGAAGGTGTCCATGATGGGCAAATTATGGTCCGTCTCAACAAGAAAAGATTTATTATTATTGATTATTCTATTGTACCCAATCAAAATGATGTGCTGAGTAGTGCAAATAATGCACCTATCATTATCCCATTTGGTGCTGGTGTGACAATTTGCACTGGTAAAGTTTCACCAGGTTTAGAAAATCATGATGCCGATTCACTTTCATTGGTGAAATGCAAGAAGATCGGTATACCGATTGTCCTTTATGACAGTGAATCGACCGAAGTACTATCATCTCGGTATGTACTTAGTGGATTGTGTTTTAGTTGCCAAAAGAAGAAAAATAAAAAAGACAGAGCACAAGACAATATTAGAATCGCCAAAAGGAAAGAACTAAAGCAACAACAGCAACAACGTCCATTTTCTGTTTCTGCTGGTGCTGGTGCTACTACTACCAAATGTCTAGTCAACAATAGTACCACAAATGGTCATAAAAACAACGAGAAGAAAACACCTCCTCGTCCTTTTCCCGCCAAATCATCAGTTGGATTAAAGAAGGCACAGCAATCCGACGACGACGGCGACGATACCCAGTCCTCACCTTTTGCTGCACTCAACCTTGTAAAGGTCAACAGTAAGATTAGAAGATCATCGTCATCATCGTTATCTCGTTATAGCTCTCGCCATCGTCGCTTCAGCCATACAACCACCAGTAATAAGAATAATACAGATGAAGCAGGAACACCCCTACGTGCACGGGTCTTATCATTCTCCTCCTCCTTATCAGCATCTTTGGCGAACACGAAATGTTCCACCGCGACGACGATGCCGTCCTCATCATCGAAACCGAAACCTGTGGCTCCATCAACGATGTCAACTAAGGAATCGGCATCAGTATCGGTCGATGCATACAGGAAAGAGGTGGAGATGATCGATCTTCTTGACAGTAGCAGTGACGAGGATGACGAAGAGAAAGATACAGACATCGCACGAATTCGTAACGGTAATAGCAATCATATCACTAACAAGCGAGCTGTCCCCAACGCTGCCGTTGTCAAAAATAAGAAGTTGACCATTACAAAGGAGCAACGTATTCGTAATCAGACGGCACGATCATCTGCAAAAAGATTCAACGTGCAAGATTTTATTGACCTATTCGATTCGGATTCGGATACGGATTCAGTCCATATGTACAACAAGGATCGGGAGGGCGACATCAAGACTATTGCTACGAAGAATGATTGGGACAGTAGCAATAACAAAGGGAACGGAAGTGCCACCAAAGATGCCAAGGGGAACAATACCAACGAAACTATCAATATCAATACCGAAATTGATTGTTCTGGGACGAATAGGAAGAAGAACCGCTCCATAGTCAAGAAGAAAGGTAAAAGGGGCATCAAGAAACAACATCTGAGTGGATATGATACCTATTCCGAAGATGATACTGACGATGACGATGACGATGACGATGATTATCTCGATCCTAGCGAAATAAAGAGTAGGGGCAAAAATTCAAAAAAGGGTGGTGTCAATCTTGAAGGAAATGACGAGGATGATGATGTTAGTGTTGCTGTGAGCAGTAGCGACGGCGATGTTGAGTTTCCACACGACAGCAAGACTGGTAAACCTCATTCTACATACATGACTCGTCCAGAGTTCCAACTGGCAGAAGCACTGGTAAAGAAAATTTATGGCCAACAAGAAGAATTACGGTCCGTTCTCTGCGATGGCATTCCGATTGAAGATTGTCATTATGATTGCTCCAAGAGTAAAGATGAAAATGCACCAGTCATAACATCTCTTTCATTTACTATTGACGATCTTCGAGGACGATGCAATCGTGATGGTTGGAATCTACCGGATGAGATTATGGAATTTGGTGATACTTTAGAGGAATTATCACTCACACATTGCAAGAAGGTACCGGAAGATATTGCAAAAAGTATGAAAGTTCTTCATACAATCCGATTGTATGCTAATACTACCGAAAGTAAAACCAAAAGGGCATGTCAAAGAAAAATAGGTGGAGGACGAAATACCGCCACCAATAATAACAACAACGCAATGATTCCAAAGAATATTGTAAATTTTTATACTGTTGATGTTGATGTTGACGATAATAATAACGACAAGAATCGTGATGAAACTCCATTACCACCACCACCACCACCACCGAAGCTTATTTTGTATGGATTCAAAACGATTCCACGAGAATTAGAAAACTTTGGACGTCACGTATCCCTAATTGGTGGTAATGTTTGTCCTTACTAAAGTTAGTCTTACCACAATTCCATGGTGACATCGAGTGTATCTCCGTGGATTGCGTTTGGGCAATTTTTGAGTACATAAACTCTCTCTTAGTAAAGACACGAATAATATTTATCTTTTAAAAAAAGCACTTCCAGTATGCCCGTTGATAATGGGTGCTCTCTTAATTATCGTATTGACTAATATAACAGTAATAGAGACATCTATACTAGCATTTTATCTATCAGTGTATTATTTGATTTTTAATCTTCCTCTCTTATGCACCTCTTGTGGCGATTCGAAATTCGCCTGCCACCCATACATAACCTCATAGAATCTTCCCCAAATGACCAAATTCATTCGAATTTCCCCCCCCTTATTGAGCGTATAGCAATCTATATTTTGTTTCATAAGCTTTTGTTGAATTGACTAATATCCATGGAGATTCTATTCAATACATTCCCATTGTCATGAGGATGTGAATAATTTTCCATTTCAATTCTTAATAATTTCAAATAATTTTCCTGTCGCGAGGTATCGCGCATATTTTTTGAATAAAAAAAATAAGTCCCGAGTGTCCCATGAAGAACCGCGTTGAGCCAGAACACGCATAATCAATAAGGGAGAAGGTAAAGAAACTACATACAGTATGCAGTGTTGGCATTATTGCCAAGCATTCTATTCCCCCTGCACACATTGTTTTGAACCCTAAAGCACCCAATGATGAGATATGATATGTCATTCTATGTACCAGTTTTTGACTATTAGATAGAACAGCCAACACCATCACCATCATCATTGATTTGACAAAAAACAGCAGTTGATACAGTAGTAGGCCAAAAACTGCTGGACCACAAAATGAGACTGGATATTGTTTCCTCAGGAGGAGATTTTGGTGTAAAAAAAAGCAAGCTAACCTCAGTATGTGGTGAGTCAGTTAGTTCATATGTCATATCATTGTAGATATGTGAGGTGCAGTGCTGGCTGTGCTGGCTGTGCTGGCTGTGCTGGCTGTGCTGGCTGTGCTGGCTATGCTGTACTTACTTACTAGTATAACTATTGGAGATAATTAATTGCACAGTAACACATACAGAAAACTGGCATCCAGCATAAAGACAAAAAAACTGCTGGAGACCACAAAATGACACATCATCAACAAGAGAGTGCTCTTCTTGAGATTCGAAAGATTTAGATCCCCCAGCAGCCACCGCACCCCATTGAGGTAAAAAATGCGTGTAAAATCCTTGAAGATAATGAGAACACTGAGTGTATCTTGACACCACATGAGATTGTTGTATGTTTCTATAATTAAGTATTTGTTAAGTACAAATGGGGTATCAAACACATGTAACAGCCAAACTAATGATGATACTATAATAATAGTTTGTGTTCACAGTAATTTTTGGTAGATAGCGCCATAGCTAGTTTTGTTATCAGAGTATCTGAAGGCTAAGGGACCCCCCCTGTCAAGGGATAATTTTGGCATGGTTCTAGAATTGAATCCCATGATGACCACTTTCTTGCCTTTTCCTCTTGCAATAATTTCCTGATATTAGTTGCTGACTTTTGCTGTTTTGGTTGCTGTTGCTCAAAAGAACCAAACAATAACCACATGATTTATGGTTTAGGGATTTACCTGTGATAGTGAGCACTGATGCAGTAATACTACTATAGCACAAGGATACCTGTTCAATTTAACTAACAAGATGAAATACATTATTTGATATCTCCTCCCCTGAAGACTACTAAACACATTTGATATCTCTCTCCTCCCCTGAAGACTACTGCTTGGTTGGACGAATGGATACCCCAACTCCCCACACTCTTTGTACAGTCAATGTAACACTATAAATAAGTGGCGCTAAATACATATGGCAAATGGGGAAGTTGGTGTGTGTTTTGATTTTTTTGGCACAGGGGATTTTCTTCTGCAAGTAAAATGGCCCAAAAGAAGAGAGAAAGATATACAAATAAAATAAATGAACATTGGTGGTATACTCTTGATTGATTTTTATCAAACACCAGCAGAAGAACATCATTTGACACAACTATTCCCACCATTCCTTTCATGTGATGAGTTACTTGCACAAAGCGCAAAGCGCAAAGCACAAAGCACAACATGCAAATTAGAAATACAGTAATCACTCACGGTATTTTTATTCCTTGCCCCCTTTTGATTTGATGCAATTCCCTTCTTAGTTGATATCCTAAAATTTTCCCATTTATCCTCCCCAGCTTGGTGCACACTGACTCATTCACACATTAATACAGTATGCTGCTGTTTTAGCCAGTACTGTACTCTCATGTACTCTCATGTACTCTCATGTACTCTCAGATGATCCCTCAAGTTCATGTGCTGCAAACTGCCCAGTAGGTATCACTACAATCCATGATTCTTGAGCAATATGTGCATCAGATATGTAGCAACAAATGCCCCCTCATCTCTCTACTATATGCTCCATTTTGTCTATTTGATTGACTTACATGGATTTATGTTCCATTCAGATGTTAAGGTGAACCAGACTCAACCAAAATATAGACTAGTGAATCTGTTATTAGGTAAGGCTAAATCAAGCAACAATATATCTGTGGCCTGTGATTTGAACTAATGTGTGTTCAGTGAGAGGTTCAAACTATTTGTTTGGTTTAAATTAGGGTATGAGATGGGCAAACAGTTTAGTTCAATAATATTATGATCCACTAGATGTATGCATTTCCCATGTCTATGCAATCAATTCATAAACCATTAAAGATCCTAATATATGATATCTACCACTATACACCCATATTTCACCTACCTCCTGGTTGGGGAATTTCTTTTCTTTTCAATTTTATATATTATTTGAATTGGATAGAAGTTACACTATTGTTCCTAGCTACGAGTTTCCTTACTATGCCTACTGTCTGACTAGTTATCAGGACAAAACTCCAAACAGAACAACAATATTAATAATAATATAAATATCTAATTTAAATCCTTTCGAAATGCTCAGCCCATGGCTCGAGTACCATCTCACAAAGGCGCAGCACTGCCGGAGCAGCTATACCGCAAATCTACTTTTATGTAATGTCTTACGACACTAATGACAAGAAACCAACTATTGATCTCTGTCTTCCACTGTTTTGTTTACGTCGTCGTCTCTCCTTCTTCCTACCATCCGTTTCCAGTATATCTTTCCTTTGTCGTGCGTTCATCCTTTCTATCACATCGTTGTTATTGCTCCATCCTCGGATCCATTGGACTACAGACGTTGCTCCTGCTTGTGAGGCTGCTTTGTATTTCTTCACACTATTTGCAATTGCTCTCTTGTGGCTACTGATAAATGTCGCAATCGTTTGTGCCGTAGAACTATCAATGAATTCTTCTATGTCATTGTGGAATAAGCCCATATCTGCCGGTCTTGCTTTGTCTCTTTGTGCATTTAGTTTTCTTACATCTGTACTGAGTTTGGTTTTTCTTGTTCTTTCTTGTTGTTCTACAGACTTACCATGGACTTCCTCATTCCTTAATTCCCATAGTTTAATGAAATGAGTCAGAGTCACTTCAACCACCGACGCTCCCCATACGTAACAGTCTCTTTTCTTTCCTATTGTCTTGTTTGTACTGTTCTCCTGTAGTTGTAACCATTCCTGTGATATTTTACCAGCGAAGAAATGTCTCCATCCGATTCTCTCTTGTGATAAGATAGCATTTGCAAATCGTATCGGAAACTTGCTTATATCGACCTCTCCAAACTCCAGCCATGCTGCAATAGCTGAGCATAGAGCTTCTGTTATTGCGTATTCTGTCTCCAATGTATTTAGCTTCTTTCTAATTGCATTTATATATTGGTTTCTCCATTTAATTCTTGACTTTGCAGTACATCTTATCATATGGTCTCTTGTTTCGTGGTTGTTACATAAAACACATGTATCGTGGTGTTGGTATTTCATTCTACACAGCGTGTCAGCTGTTGGTAACAGATCATTGCATATTTTCGTGATTAGAACGTCTCTGTTGATTCTTTGAATTGCAAGGGAGAGGCATTTCCAAGAAACTATCTCGATGACTTCATTTGACCACTGGAATTTGTACTGTAGGTATTGAATATATTCCGGCTCAACATATGCTCTTATTAATTGTTTCCTATAGTTGCTTGTGATGCTGATCCCTCTTATCGATAGCATGGCATCGCAGCTTGGTAAGAGGAATACCAGTGGTCGGAATTTTCCTTTTTCCCTCTGAAAATCTCCTGCAAATTTGTCTGCATCGACGTTGAGTTGTGCTTCTAAATTCAAGTCCATGTAAGGTGTGTTCTTATCTTGATGACCTTTAACCCACTTGTAGGATGCCTCTATTCCATATGTCTCTGTTGTTCTATATATTTGCTCTGTCACGTCAAACTCAGATTTCAGGGTCTCATTTGGGTATGGATCGTTGTAATGCTTATGTGCTTTCAGTCGTTTGATCAGTTCTAGATTATCAGATATGAATACTATCTTCATTGGTTCTACCTCAAGGTATTTTATGATTAATGCTATAAACATTGTTACTGACAACATTCCTGCTCCTTCTGCCCGAAGTGAATTTCCTCTCCCATTACAAGGTCCTGCAGCTGCTGCTAATCTTTCGCCAGTAGGTGTAGCTAAGATCCAACCAAAACTCATGTCATGGAATTTTACAGAACCATCAGATACAGCTAACAAGTACTTGTGTTTCTCCATGCATGCTACTATTTCCCACAGGTTGGAATACCCATCTTCTGAAAAGAAATGAACATCCTCCAGGAGTACTCGCACCCATTCTGGTTGTGCTTGTATAAATCTGTCCCATGATACGTCGGGTCCATAAGCATTCTGTGTTCTCTTATCTTTAACTATTACTGCTGTCATCTCGCCATATTTCATCCCATTTGCTAAAGATTTTATTTGTATTGGTGTTCCATTTCGTATCTTAAATTCATCCAGTTCCATTTCGTTGATTAAAGTGAGTTGATACCCTTGACGTTCATAAACTTCCCAATACTGATGGTTATCTTCTTTGTTGCTACAATGATGATATATATTATTGTCTATATTAGACTGGTATGATTCCCACTTGCCGGATTTGCTGTGTTGGTTGGTCCAAGATCCTAATTCCAATTCTAATTTCTTATCGTCTGTTGTGAATGATCTTATTGCCTTCTTCCAAAATTTCCAGCTGTAGGAGTTTGGTTTCTGTTGTTTTGGTCTAGTCAATGATACTGTGTATGTTGTTTTGTTGTGTTTGTTGTCTTCGATGCCTTTCTGTAACGACTTTCCGTCCTCATTACAAATTTCACTTAAATACATCACACCCAAATACATTCTGACGCAATTGATCCGTTCTCTTTGAATAGTGGTGAATTCCATTTCGGCTACTCTTTCCATGATACTTTTGTCGTTGGTTCTCAGTTTAGATCTGATATAGGTATTATTCAATTTTATTTTGCCATCAATTGTGTCCAAGTATGCTCTCATTCCTGGTATTACTTTACCGTTTACATAATCTAGTATTCTTTCTGGGTGTTCTAATAAGGGGTATGCAACACCTGCTTGATATGATGTCCATGCATATACGATTCGTAATTGTTTTCCAATATCTTCGGTTGGTGTCCTCCAATTTTTCAGAAAGTGAGTTACATAACCTGTTCCGGCTGTCACGTACAGAGGTGTAAATCCTCCTCCTCCAAGTTCTATAGGTCCAGCTAGTACTGCTCTTGAAGTGTTCCTATTGTACCCGCATTTCGCATATATTTTAGGCAAACTTGCTTTCTCTATCTTTTGTAATTGCTTTTTCGATAGAAATGATTGAGGTAATATGTATTCGACTGCCGGTTTCCAAACAGCTTTATACAGCATTTTGCTTTCAGCTCTCGTGCCTCCGCACTGTGTTATCGCTTCCCCGATCTTTACTGCTTTCTTTAATGTGCGTTCGAATTCTGTATTACAAGAATCACTTGGAGCTTTTGCATGTCCTAGATTCACTCTTGTTTGGTATATGTTTTTAGATTTGATGGAGATTGGTTCGCCTTTCTCATTCTGTAGTGTTATTGATTCCCCAGGGTTATGTTTCATTCTTGGAATTCCGCTGTCTTCAAGTCGTAATGAATCACATGATATCCGCATTTTGATAGTTCCAATTTGCCTCCTGAGCACCACAACAGATCGTGCCATAGCTGTGCATCATCCTGCATTTTCTTCAGCAATTCCTGTAGTGTATCATCGGGATTGCCTCCGGTGATACATGTGGAGTCATCGACAAACCCTACCATATTGAATCTGACTATCATGTCACCTTCTGGTGACTGAAATAACATTCCGGACGCTCTTTCATTGTGGCATTGGAATAGTACACTTGATATAAAACACCATATTGTTGGTGAATTGCTTGATCCTTGGCCTGTTCCGTGTATGGGAAATTTAACACAGTGTCTATATGATGTATCAGATACTTTCAGTGATGATTTCAGTTTGAATTCTGCTTCTTCTAATGTTTGTGCATGTATGAATATAACGTCTTTGTGAATGCCGTATTTCCTTCCTGCTAAACTTGCTATTGCACATAGGATTCTATCATAGCATGCTGCTGCGTCGTTATCAAAATTTGCAACTGGATATCTTGTCAGTTTTGAATAATCAAATCGTAATTCTTCTAAGTATGTCAGTGATGTGCAATCTCGTCCAGGTAACCCTCCATACTGGCCTTGGTGTAGTGATTTTGTCTTTAACGCTGTGTGCATACCTTCTCTCCATTTCACGCCCCAGAGGAGACTTAAGTCTGCTTCATACAGATGAATGACTCGCAACCGGTGTATCTTGACATTACCATGTTCTTTATATATCATCATATTGACTATCGTCTTCCATCGTTGAAGAGAATATCTATGTTTGATCGCATAATTGATCAAACCTATATAGCATTTGGATATCTCTTCTTGAATGTTACAAATTCTTTTCTTTCTTCCTCTTTTAAGGATCGATCTATTGTCGCTACCAGAGCTTTGTAATGTCCCAGATGTCTTCCACTTGGAGATGTCGACGTTGTTTCTCTCCATACTTTGAATTTACCTGTAAATTCTTTCATTGTTACGAATTTCGGTTTGTCTTCTATCTCGGTCACTCGTGTCATGTTATCTAAGAATAGTCTTGTTATATCTGATAATTCGTCATCGTTATACTCTCCTTTTAGGACCAATTCAGCCTCATTCGTTGATGCACTCCAGTTGAATTTGTGTTTCATAGTTTCTGTCGTGAATGGGGTTCCATCACTTTCGGCCTGTCCAAAATGACGTTGGTTGCGCAATCTCAGCAGGAATTCAATCTCTTTTGGGCAATTTACTTCTCTCCATTTGCTCGCATCTTTCTGGTCTGTTGCTTTCGGGTCTTCAAGGTTGTAATCTGTCTCGTCGTCGTATTCTTCAGCTGTTGGCCATGTGATTGGTACTTGTAATCTCGATATACCTCCTCCATTGTGTATAAGTCCTCTCTTGAACTTCAATTTTTGGAAAGCTCTTGTTTTCTGTTCTGTCTCTTTCATTTGACGAATCGCCTTGGCTTTCTTCTTGTCGTCTGCGTCTTCTGCCATATTTGCCCTCTCCGTAAGTGATTCATCTCTCTTCTTTGCAGATTCCTTGTGTATTTCTTTCACTCTTGTACGTAGTATTTCTATTTGTACTAGTATTTCTTCCATTGGCATTCCTTCTCTCATCTGTAGTCCTAGGGCGGATGTCCGTGCTATGAGTGCACGTGATGATAGTTTCCGTATTCGTCTACTTTTGTATTGACACCATACTGATAGGTTTCTTTTTGTTTCATGTATTTCGATGTTCCAGTAATCTTTTCTTCTTCTTTTACATTGGTTGGAGGCATGTTCGCATGCTTGCGTCATGAGTGAGTCTAGTTTTTCTGCCTCCACGTGGTCTGGGTCATCACTTGCCAGTAGGTTTCTTATTCTTGTCATTACTGCGTTGGCCATAAGATGCGAGTGGGTTGCAGCGAGATAAGTAGTTACTGCTTTTGGATCTTTGCTTGCGAACGTTCTTCCTGCCTGGTCATAAACTGGTTCTTGTTTATTTCCGAATAGAACTTCTTCTCCTATATCAAAGTAATATGCACGGTGATCTCCTTTTAGCCTGTACATGAATGGCTCGTACACAAAGTTTGTCACTCTGTTCGCTAGCTCTGGGGGGGCTAGTGCAAAATCGATAGTCCTTGAACCTCTCATATATGTTTTAAATTGTTTGTGGTTTGGATGTACTTGATTGAATATATTAACGAATCCAAAGTAGTCGCATAGTTTTTGTGATGTTGATGTTCCTTTACATTCTTCATTCCAATCTCCCAGTAAAATGGGTGTTATGTTATTATTCTCGTCTGTAAGGAATTCATTCAAGAACTTTTTCAAGTCTTTATAGAAGTTTCTTCTTGGATCTCTGTCGACTCTGTTTGTTTCGCTTAGCATTATTTCCTGTTGATGATACGCTGTAATTCCTTTTGGGTTTGTTGGTTGCTTGCAGCATTGATATACACTTACAATGAGTATGTCTTTTCCTCCTTTTCCATCCAGTACTTGATACGTCCATCTTCCCATCGAGTCCGTGCCTGATTTCTTTACTCTTCCAGCTGTTTTTCCCAATGATACGATTGCTGTACCGCCTGGTTTAAAGGCGGATTTGTTTTCGACTACCACTTGACTAGTCCCCCAAACGGCTCTTGCTTGTCTGTCCATTGATTTAGTATTCTCGTAGAATTTCTGTCGTTGTTGTGTTTGCAGAAAATCTGTGTTCACTTCTGAGTAGCATTGAATATCGACGTTTAAGTCCATCGCGTTTTGGAGGTGGCTTTTCAATTGGCCTGCTTTGATACCATTTGGATTACATCCAGATATCCGTATCATTCCTGGTAATTTTGGTTCCTCCATTGTGCCTCCCATTGGTTCTGCTTCTTCTTCGTCCAGTGCTTCTAGGATGAATCTCTCTTCGATTATTTCTATTATCTCCGGGGGTGCTCCTCCTCTTAGTCGTAGTGTCGCCAGTTCCTTTGTGGTATTGTCTTCTGTGTGCACTGACCCACTGTTGACAGATCGGTCGTCGTCATCATCTCCGTTTCGTTTGAATAACTTAGGCATTGTTATTGGCTTATTCACTGATTCGTCTTCATCGTACTTGTCAACTTCTATCTCATGTTTTCGGGTTTTTGCTTGTATACGTTCCCATTTCAATACTTCTTTTGTTTCTTTTATTATTTCTTTTTGCAGTCGCAGTCTTTCTCTTTTGTTCTCTTTTCTTTCTTCTTTCAGTTTTTGTCTTTCAGTATTGATCATTACTGATGGTATGAATGCTATTGTTGTTTTTGTTAAACTATCTGTTAAATTGTTTGTCTGTACATTACTAATCTTTGTTATTTCTTCTTTTAATTTAACTAGTCTATTTTCTAATGTGTCTCTGTTGACTTCGTAAGCATCTGCTTGTTCATCATAAATCTCGTACTCTATATCGTCCTCGTCCTCTTCATCATCGCTATCACTATCCGGTCTATCTCTGTCTTGTAGTATCGGCATGTCATTATCCTTATCTTCTTCGTTGTTGTTATTTCTTTCGTATGTTTGTCTAAATATATTTGTTTGTGTTGGTATCATTGTTGTTATATCATATGAATGTTCTAATAGTTGTACACTTGATCGTTCTGTTGGATTGTCTGAAGTCTTTCCTTCGCGAGTATGCTTTAGATTGGCACTTGAAGTGCCTTTATTGTTGAGTAGCTCCTGTCCCAGGAGCTATTATCGCCTTTGATTTGAATTGTTGATTATTGAATCCATCGATAAAGGAACTTGAATTGTCTCCTCTCGTCTCCATGGTATCGTCTCCATCTTCCATCACGTCGTCTGCTTGTCCTTCACTTTTGTTTCTCTTGATTGACATAGTGTCTTCTGTCGCCGTTTCTTCTGACTCTGTTCCAATGTCTGTCATGGTCGTCTCTTCATTAGTGTTTGATAATAGAGCTGATGCCCTTTTTCCGGTTGGTGTAGTCGTCGTGGTTATGCTTGATGTAAGCGCGCTTGTTTGTTCTGTTTCACCTGTTGTTAGTTCGTCTGGAATCTGATTCGCTTCTTTTCTTTGTATGTTATCACTGTTCTGTTTCTGATTCATCATCATCATTGATTTCATAAAAGAGTACATATCTCTTTGTGCCTCAACTCGTCTTTCTTCTATTTTCGATTCTCTTTCTTGTCGTTTTGCTTCTTGTTTGTCCTCTCTTGTAATCCTATCTCTCTCCATTTCTTGAAACTGTTGAGTTATCTGAGTCATCATTGTTGTCATTGTTTGTTGGTCTGATAATCCTGAGTGGTTCGTTGCTATAGTCCGTGTGTCTTGTGTCATTAAATTCATCGATGTTCGAACTCTTAGTCCATTTTCGTTACTAGTTTGATCTTGTTGTGCTGTATTGTCTGCTTCTGTCATTCTTGTTTGTTCTGATGCTTGTGTTGCTTGTTGAGGCTGCTGTTGTGGTGTCATTTGTTGTGCGGTACTGGGTGCAGGTTGTACTATTTTTAACTGTTTCTTTTGTGCGCTGCTTTGGGCTATATTACTATATGATTTTTGAGTTGGGAGGTGCAGTTGCTTTTGCAATTGTTTTGCTACATGGAATTGAAATCGCGGTTGCTGGATTTGCTTGGGAGTCTTAGATGTCCTCTGTGCTGCTGCGTTTTGTAGCATCTCTTTCAGTTTGGAAGCTTTAGCTTGTACTGACTGTGACACTCTTTGAATGCTGTCAAACTCTGGAAATTGATTAAACTTTTCTAACGCAATCTTTGCACATTTACTGCTACTCTCTCTTCCAAAATCGTCTATCAGATTACTGATTAATGCTTTTGCTTTCTCCATATCTTCTTCTTGGAATAGTAGTAGGTATTTACCTCTTGTTTCTGTCTCGGTTGTGCGTTCAATTGCTACACATTTCCATGCGTTCATCAGTAGTGTGTCGACTCTGAGTGCGACTGTTCCTGGGACGTCTAATGCGGGGTTGTAAAGCTCTAGGAATAATTCTTCTGGCCAGTTAACGACGGTAATAGCGCGTAAAGTGTTTAGCATATCGTTGTTCATCCGTAATAAATCCCCATATAGTTGTGGTCCTATTTCTTTGTCTGTTCCTTTCGGAATGATACTGTAAAACTCTCCTAATACATTTTCGTCTAATAAACCTAATAATTCCATACTTGCTCTTGCTTGTGCTTTCGTTGTTCGTAGGAGTAGACCTTCGCACATGACTGGATCATTTCTTGGTCCCCCCCGGAATGTTCCTGCTGCAACACGTATCTTGATATCAACAATATTAGAGAAGCTGTATGTGCCTGATGAACTCTACAGTATGAGCTCGCCATTCAGTAAATTATGTACAACAACAATGCAGTACACACGGTAGACAAAATAAAAAGTTGGGGGACTGAGAGAATTTTTGATTTTTCGATCGATTTTTTCTTCTTCTAAATTCGATGCGCTTCTTTTTTCATCGCATTGGATTTTTATTTTTACTCACGGAATTAATCATTACTGACGATGACCAGTTGAAGTCGAAGGAAGCACAAAAGTCATTGCGTCGGAGCAGCCATTGTCACAACAACGTTATTGCTATAACAATTCTTATAACACCGTTGGTTGTTATACAAAGACAAGCGAGAACTGTCATACATAGATAATAATCGAGCACTGTAAGTTTTTTAAATTGCGTACTGTATGTATTCTGCTTTCGATTGTGGTTTGTTTGTCATACTGTAGCAGCGAGATATTATTACACGTGGGTATATTTTATTTTCTTCTTTCTTACTCAATTAGTAGATTCCATTATACCTTGAAAAAGAAACGTTATACAATGTCAACCAAAAAGAAGGCGAAACGAAACAAGAAAAAGACGAAGGCTCCGCCGCCGTCCATCCCATCTCCGTTGGACTTACTGATGACGGAATTGTCGTTGTCATCGACGACTGAGACAACTGCTAATAGTAGGTGCTATCATGGGAGTACAGCCGCGAAGTTCTCTCCTGGAAGCGATTATCGAAAAGCCATTCAAGATTTTTTACTCTATCTTTCAAAATTTGAAGAGGAACAGAAGGAGTGCGTGGGCGAGCATATGAGAGGCTCCTTGTTTTTCGGATTCATCAAAACGAAGTATCACGAGCTATTGAAAAATCTACCAGAGCTTAGTCAATTTGTCTTCGCATGGTCGACACACTTGTTCCTCAATTTTGATGATGAAGAATCCCGAAAAATGATAGAGCTATTATTTCTATTTGGCATCGGTATTAAATACGGGGAGTCTAGCCATGATAATTCAGAAAAAATTCTCAAGTACGACCGTGATATAAAATCTGGTAATAGGGGTATAATCAATTGCTTAGCACGCGAAAATTACTGTGACTGTATGAAGCAAAAGAAGGAGGAGGCAAAGGAGATGGTCAAACTTCTTCGTTGCGATGGATGTAAGAAAAGCTTTCCAAGAGAACAAATGCGAGATTGCATCGGCTGCACAAATTTTAGCTTTCACAGCAAAGAGTGCTACAAAAAACATTGGCATGAGCATAAAATCATTTGTAAACGCTTGGCAGATATCAGCAGAGAAGTAACAACGGCGAGTCAGACAAACGAGGATATTGAACGCAAGAAGAAGAATGATCCGTCAATATAAGAAAGAAGAGTACACGTTCGGCTCGCATATTCTATATATGACATAGATGCAGCATAGTATGAAATACATTTTTAATGAATGCAATTTATGTTATATGTTTCGGTTTTGCGAATCCATTGCGTCTAGCTAGCAGCATCACTGTTGGTGCTTTCAGTGGGGTGGGGTGGGGTGGGGGGGGGGGGGGGGCATCTAAAGGTGCAGATGTTGAATTATCACATATCATCGTGTACGTTTCTAGTGTAGTTATTCTAGTAGTTACTTCTATTTTTGCAGATAAACAAAAACGAAGAATAAATCTCACGATTGTACGTTCTATTACTTTCTTTTTTGTTTTGTTCGTCGTTCGGTACTCAAAGTAGCCTTGGTTGATATCGATCTCTTCTTGCTGGTAGTAGCCTTTTTCTTAGTGCTGTTGGAGATACTCTTATTCTTGCCAGAGGAGGAAGAGGTGGAGGAGGAAGATCCTCGTACTTGATTACGTGGTAATGATGGCTGATAATTACAACCATGTAAACCCAATGAGATTCGATTATTGTTACCTGATGACGTAGCGCTTAATACATCAATACCAATTTGCTGTCCGATTAGTAAAGATGATGGATTTAAAGTACCCATCTTTGATGTATGGAGTAAAGCATTATTTTCATTTCCAATATCAATAAATGCACCAAAATCAGCAACATTGCGTACAGTCCCGATAATACCGCGGATTGGGACAGGAGCGTCGTTAGAACCTTCTTTGTTCTTGTTTATAGCATTCGATAGTTGATCCATGTTCGACAATTCAGGAGGAAGAGCTTTGCATGATTCGATCGAACCCGTCGACGACGATAACGCCGATGAGGGTGATTCAGATACGCTGTTTTCATTACTATTGGAATCATCAAGAAGTTTCAATCTTGGATCTTCGTTCGATATTGAATCGACTAACTGTTCCAATACAGTCAGGATGCGTTCGGAACTGACTTTGTATATCTTTGCCGCTTCAGTAATCGTATCTTTCCATTCTACGTCCCATTCATCACGAGGTGGAAGATCTTGTAGTATTTGTTGCATCATATCAGTAGTATCAGGATTATTATTATTATTATCACCGCGGTGATCTTGCTCTAATACTTTCAACCAGGATGAAAATTGTTCTTGTTGTAGTAACCATCGTGCTAATTCATATGATTCTGGATGAACATTGGTTGTATCAAGTACTTCAGGACCACCATAAACTCGAACAAATCCTGCACAATTTTCAAATGTTTTAGGGCCTAGTCCACTAATTTTTTGTTTCTTCGATGATGATGATATTAAATCAATTCGTCTTTTGAATGGTCGTGCATTTATAATTTTTTGTACTAACGTATTAGAACCACTCAATCCTGGTACCTTTTTTAATATTCTAAACTGCACGTATTCAAATCGACACCAACCGTTGCAACAGCATCAACGCATGTTAAATCCAGTTTTTCATTGAGTTCCTTTTTAGTTAAATCATGCTGGTACATACCAATTCCAAGTGATGCAGGTGGGACCTTCACCAGTTCAAATAATGGATTTTGTAATCGTCGTCCAATTGATATTGCTGCAATCGATGCCGGAGGATGATTTGGAAATTCTTCATTGCCTGTTCTGTTACGCTCCATACACTGGCACCAGCCTCATTAACAAGTTGAATATCAATCGGTATTTTACATTGTTTCGATGCCTCCTGAATTAATAGTCGACAATCCATACTACCATGGCCATTCCCAAGTGCAACAGTAATGGTAATATCATCATCGTCATTTTTCAACGACGACGACGACGATGATGATGGTGTCGATGCCGATATCATGTGTTGTTTCATTTCTTTTAAAAGTTGTTCTAACTTGTTAATACCTTTTTCCTTTCTTGCTTGATTTCCAACAAATTGTACAGTATCAAGTTTAATAACATTACCATCCGAATCTAATAATGAACATTTAATACCAGCAGCAAATCCAGGATCTAATGCTAATATAGGTTGAAATGGTATGCCTTTGTATGAATATGGTGGCTGTAATAATGCACGTTTTAAATTTTGTTCAAATACATAACATGCACGATCTTGTGCATCAATACATTTTTCATTCCATAATCTTGTTGTGGTACGTCTTTTTAATAAACGTATCCATGCATCATGTATTGCATCCTTAATTAATCCACCAGAATCATACCGCAGAATAGATGTTGGTACTATACTACTGCCACTGCCACTGCCACTGCCACTACTACTTGATTTTCGAATACAATAAAATAAATATTTTTCCATCTTGTCGGAATCAATATTGTATGTCATTTTTAACGCCTTTTCTTTCACACCCCGTCGAATAGCTAATACTTGATAATCTTTTAAATAGGATAAATGTCCTGAAAAGTCACCATACGTTTCACTATATTTATTATTGCTATTGCTGGTCTTGTTGTTGTTGCTGATGCTCTTTTTAGTAGAAGCAGTAGCACTACTACTACTACTTGATTTAGATTTAGCTGTAGATTGTTTTTCTTTTTCTATTACTGTTGTTGTTTGAATACGACAATACTTACGTAATTCCTCAAGAGCTAACCATGTTATTTGTGGTTCCGAGGCAATTTTTGTTCCCAATACTTGAACAATAACTTCACGTGGTGCACCACCACCTAATTGAAACCATTTATTTATATTGACATTCGCATTTGCATTGTTATCACTGTTGTTCCATACGGCATCAATTGCCTGAATCAATTCTGGATATTCTTTCTGAATCCTTTCAATAATACTTCCTTTTGATACTGGTTTAAATGGTGTATATATATCATCTAATTCTGATTTTGATATACTAGTTAAAATAATATTTCTTGTTGAAGTCGTTGTGGTAGTTGATGATGATACAAAATGTGGTAATAATTTTAGACGCATTGATTTTAAGGAATCATATTTAATTACCATGGATTTTAAGGAATGGACTTGTTTTGTTGTCAGTGGATACACAATATCTGTACGATAACGACATACGAATGGTACAGTAATTTCTTCTCCTCCTCCTCCTTTTTCTCCAGTTAAAAATAATGACAATGTACGTCGTACAGCAGATTCAATAATATCACCACTGCGATCTAAATAATTGTTGTCGTTTTTCTCGTCGTTGTCTAGTTTCAGTAACTTAGGTGTCCATACGTTGGCTAGTAATTTAGGATCTGCCATTATTATTGTTGTTGGTTTTATTGTTGCTGTAATTGCTCCTCCTTCTGTTGATGCTATTGTTGTTGTTGATGTTGATGCTGCTGCTGTAGGGGTAGATACACTTTTTAATGATGTGGATATCGATCGTTGCTGCTTGTGTTGCGTAGTCTTCACTGCTGATCTCGAAGAGTTATAATTGTAAGACGATGAAGACACAGATAGAAACGTAGTTGTTGTGTCCGCCGATGATGCTCGATATGGTCGTAAAGATAGGAATGCACTTGATGATGTTGTTGATGATGTTGTCCTTGTTTTGATATGACGTTGCGTCGTCAAACCAGCAGCCCTACTACTTATTGCTGTACTCCTTGTAGCAATAATCCCACTGACAAATTGGATTTCTTGATTATTAGTAGCTAATGATGAAATAGAACAACGAAAAAGGAAAGACATCAACGCACAACACCACCGTTTCATAACCTTTTGTTGTTGTTTCTTTTTGCGCCTTGCCTAACACTACCTGCGATGTGATGTGATGCGTTCAACAAATGGCTTCTTCGATGTCGTCCTCAAAAATTTCTGTGAAAGCTATAAGTTCTATATATGCTGCAGATTCTGAAAAATACTTCTTCTCAGACTTCGGACGAGGACGAACACAATATGATCGAGATGGCTGATGTGATGTGTGATCTGCTTTCTGCTTTTTTTGTTTTGTTTTGTTTTATGTATTTTCTTGATCCTGTTCGTTGATCTGTTTCACTGTGGTGCTTTGCTTTGGCGCGCATTTGATGGCGGGACTTGTTATAAAAGAACTTCGTGATTGACACTCTCACGATTTACAGGGCCAGGCCAGACCAAACCAGCCATCAAATCCAGTCTTGTTTAAAAAACATTAATGATTCATTCAAAAACTCAAAAAAAAAAACGACCGCGATTTTTTTTAAAGATTTTGATTTAAACAAACAGACAGTTTTTATTTTTTGAAATACTGTACATTGATTTCACGTGTTCACTAACTATTATATCAGTTCAATTACTTTTGAAGGAAAAGCGTGATCGACAACGCTTGACTTGACTTGATTCTTGCTACAAGCATTCTGTTCCTGTAACGTATAAGGTATAATAAGTAGGAGAGTACGTGTTATACAATATTCTCCTCAAATTGGACGTAGGAACAGTAATAAGGATTGCCATCATGACGTCGAAGAATAAAGGAGGACGGCGAAACAATAAGAAGAACAAGCGAAATAAAGGTCGTAATAATAGTATTGCGACCACCGCTGCCGCTGCCGCCGCTGCCACCGCCACCACCACGACCACAACAACATCATTGTTATCATTATTACAGTCAGGAGCTGGTCGTAAACGAACAGAAGCCACAGTTGCAGCCATAGCCGTTGATAACGATATTAATGCTGTAATAGATGATCCCGATGTAGCTACAACCACCACTATATCTACAGCCACCGTGTCTAGTGGCGATAGTAACACCAATGATGCAACACCCGCTCCTCCATTGTCAGTTGTAGTTACAACAAACAATACCAAATCGCCACCAGCACAAAAAACGTCAGATTACCATGACGATCATCGTATGCGAAGATTCATTACCGCTGTGGCGGTAGCCGTTGGTTTCGATGCTTCTAAAGAATGTTACCACGGTAGCACAAGAGCAGCATTTCTTAATTCTGATTATATTAGAGAAGTTATTTGTAACCCATCCACTTATGACAAACATGAGGAATTTTGTCAATTCACATTCGCACTGGCAACTGAAATGTGGTTCCAATTAATGAAAATAGATAAGGATAATAAGGACGAGCGATCGCAATGGATTAACGACATTGTGACTATTCTTGAATACGGGATCAGCCGACGTTACTACTGGATCCCAACTACAGCAGGAGGAGATGCTGGTTTTGGATCCGAAAACAATCGAAAAATATGTAGATACTATCGTGATATTGCCACTGCCTCAGCGAACGAAACGCCTTGTTATAGAGGCATTATCAACGTTTTGGCTCGGGAAACGAAAAGTAATTGTGACTGTATGAAGCTGTACCAATTAGAAGCGAAGAAGATTGAAAAAGTTGGATTTTGTAGCGGTTGTTGCAGCAATGTACCAAAAATGAAATTGCGATTGTGTCTGGGTTGTATTCACATGATCAAGTATTGTTGTAGAAAATGCCAAAAACTTGATTGGTCTAGACACAGAGCTCTGTGTAAGGACGCACAAAGATGCAAAGATCGGATGCCTACCTATGCCAAGGACGACGTCGATGTCACTGAGACTTATATTCAACTACCAGAGGATGCTTCACGATGCAACACTCAAAATTAATCAGTCAGCGAAATATGCGAAGATGTTGTTGCACCAAAGAACTTTCAAGGTAATACCATCGTCAGCATATCTCATGTTTGTTGATCTTTTTATCTGGTTTTACTAATTTTTTGTTTTGTTTTTGCTTTAACCTCCTCTGTAATTGTTTCTATCGTAAATAATACATACAGATAATAAATGAAGATATTCTATGGTATTAAGTAGAGAAGCACTATAGAAGCAGCCCATGTTGTATGAATATTAAGTAGATAAGCACTACAGAAGCAACAGCAGAAAAAGAATGACCAAAACGTCGTCTAGAGATGAACCCACAAGCTTCTGATGGCTTATGGCTGCGAGTTATTACTATTATGTTATGATCATCAATATATATAAGAAAGGATAAATGTTAAATGAAATCCAAAAGCAACAAGTAAATATGCACATAAACACATAGTTTATAAAGTATATAATTTGCTCCTTAATTCTCAATACGCCGACGGCTACTATTCCCAATCCTTTTGATTTGTTTTTGTTCTTTCTGTGTAAGTAGTGTACGTGTGTGTTTATTTATAGCAACCTCTTCCATCTACGATGAGAAAAAAAGTGATCAATTTCGATTGTATTTGATAGATGTGTTTTGCAGTAGGTATTGTTGTTGTCTCTTAACTTCCATGGACGAACAAGATGATCTATAGTATAGTATAAAACAAAAACAAAAACGAAAGACGACGAGCGAAGGAAGGAAATGCCGAGGGAGGCGCGGTAAATCTTGAGGGAAAAACGAATCAGTTTTTTAATTCTTGCGCGCCGAGAGGAAAGGAAAATGACAGAGAGAAGAACAGAAAAAAGCGAAGCAACAATAATAATCGACATTCAAAGACATGACCTTTTGATAGATTTGTTAAAAATCCGTAATAATTTTCAAGAGAAACAACTTAGGTTGTTACTCGAGTGGGATCCGTCTGCATTATTGCAACCCAGTAGTCTTGGGAACTTACCAATTCATTTCGCTGTAAATTCCATTCGGATGTTCCAACTCGTATTCGAATATGGAATTCGTTTGCTGCATAGGAATGCGAGTACAACTAATTTGATGTCCAATAAAGTGATGTATATATAGCCTACTACTAGTAATTCTTGACTTAATATGTATACGAATTTATCTTATGAAATATTTAGTAAATACTTTATGCATTTGATGTTTGATCAATTTATGTTGATTTTTATGTAATGATAATATGTACGAAAGATACGATGTGATATTTTGATGACGAACATATAATAAATACCGCCAGACTTAAAACGATGATGGTATGTGTTACGGGAATGCCGTGATTTTGTTGTTTTGTTTTATTTTTGTTTTGAATGATCTTGTATTGCATTAGGTCGTATATGATGCGGTTGCGATCAAACTCAACCTCAGCCTCGACCCCTCAACCTCAATTTTGCTTCTTTTATTTTATCTTATTTTATTTTATTTTATTTTATTTAAAAAGAAGAAAAACCCGGATAACTAAAATCTCGACACTTCCATCCGGGACCACTGTCGTCATCACCATATCCGTATTTGGTACAACCACACGTGACCCATCCCGTTTGGGATTCATCATCTTCATATGCACATTGAAAATTAAAATCATACCAAGCACAACCTGAACCACTTGGTCGTGTTCCTGGACAGTTTTGATTATTTGTTATGGCGACACCGACTTGTTCCGAGCGAGGCGGTGCAACAACAGGTTTGGGTAATTCTAGGTCCGACTATGAAATAGAAAGAAGACGAAAAGGAAGAAGAAGGAAAGGAAAAGATGGGGAAGATAGATAGAAAAAGGGGGTAGAGAAAAATAAATAATGTGAGGATAATGTGAGGTATGCGACGGCAGCTGTAGTAGCTATGACAATCACGACAAGTGTCAAAAAAGGAAACATATTAACAACCATCCATATAATGTTATCTGTAGTATTATATTAAACACTTACAATTTCAGCCTCAACCTGTCCTACTACTACTGTGTCTGGGATCATAGGCACTGGCACTGGTGCAGGTATAGGAAAAATTGCTCCAGATCCACCTGTAGTTAAATCAGGACAATTCCATCCAAATTTAGTCGCATCACCGTCTTGTCTAGCACAATTACATTCTGTAGTACCCCATTGGCATGATACGGTAGTTGCACCATCAGGAATCCATCCTGTACAATGCGAACCAGGATCTGGTAGAAATCTTGGACAACCGGAACTAGTCGAAACAACACCGGTACTTGGTTCGGTAATAGGAAAATCGACACCTATTCCAGGCATGGTTGATCCAGCAACAGGTCCAGAAATTCCTGGTGGTGGAGGTAAACTACCATTCGGATCTGCTTGTAGATTAAGTCCGATATTTGCACAGAATTGGTATCCATTTAATGAATCTGTGACACAACCTAAACTCGTTGTTGGGTTGTAGGTTGCATCATAAGCACTGAATTGAGATCGAACAGTACATTCAACCGTTCCATCATTGTCAGGGTGTAAAACACAACTACTTTCACCTGGACGAAGACCTTGTACGGGCGTGTCTTGTAATGAACGACTTGGCGAAGCCATCCCACCACCACGTAAGGAATGTTCATCGGTTGTTGTAGTAGTAGCTCTTGCGAAGGCAAGAGACGCGAGAAGGAAGATTGCTTGTTTCATTATATTGTGTATGATGAGTAGATGTTGTTTTCTGTAGTGTGAAAAGATGGGAAGGTGAGAATGCCTAAAGATTTTATGTGCATTAGTTTATGTGTATTAGTTTATGTGTATGATCGTGTCAAACACAACCGCAGATTGTTCTTCAACGCGATAGTACGTTATGTTCTAAAGAAAAAAAGGATCGCAATTCGCATATTTTCTTCTTTTTGTCGCTGCATTTTAATAGAGAAGAAGGTAGAGGAATTTTTCCCGTGACATGAAGCTTCTTGTTTTTTCGAAATTTTCTGATTTTCGGCAGTAATAACACGTGCAAGGTAAGGGCTGTACAAAATTGGCTCATCGTAAGCCGAACGGAAGTTGACAGTATCATGCGTCGTACAATAATTCTAGGATTATGCTGGCTTTCCCCACAGCGAAACTACGCACGCTTTGCCCATCAACCTAAAAAGATGACGGTGTGTGCGCTCGCTTTAATGCGCAGAGAGTTCCTAGTAGTCGAACTTGTTTTCTTACAGAAGATCGAAGATTTAAAATGCGCCAGATCTACTGTAACGGAATTTTTACTAGCTGTACCTGCCGTGTACTTGCCTGTCCTGTGTGATTTAAAAAAAAAAAAAAGCACAGACACAGCACAGTTCACAAAAACAAACAAAAGTTGAATAATATATCTCAAAACATTTGATGCGACAACAAGCAAGAGAGAGTGTGTGTGAGAGAGAGAGAGAGAAGGTACGACGATGGTGTTGCTGGTGTTGGTGTTGGTGCTGGTGTTCTTGTTCTTCTTGTCGTTCTTGTTGTTCTTGTAATTCAATATTCTGATTCCGATTCTGATTATTATTATCCCAATCATTACCATTATCATTATCATTATCATTATCATTATCATTATCATTATCATTATCATTATCATCTTGCTGAAAAGAAGAAGAAGAAGAAGAAGAAGCTACAGCATCAACTACAATGTTGATATCTTGTTCTCATTCATCGTCGTTTCTCCGCCGCTGTGTCCCAATGAATTATTACTATTATTTCTATCCCAATCTTCTTCTTCTTCTTGCTGCTGCTGCTCATCATTACCCTCAACGTTGTAATCAACAATATCATGCTCGTCGTCGTCATCATCATATTGTCGTCGAAGCAGTTGTTACTGTTGTTGTTTTTCTTTATTTTTATTATATTGTTGTTGCTGATGCTGATGCTGATGCTGACGTCTTTCAATAATATTACTATACCTATCAAGAAGAATATCTTGTTTCTTCTTCCTTCTTTGACGTTCCTTTTTCTGTTTTTGTTCTAGTTCCTATTCCCGATTATCACTATTCCGATTAATAGTACTAGTACTATCATTATTTTCATTATTGCGAGATGACAAACAATTCATCGTCGTGGTTATAGTGGTCGTCGCCATCCGTTGACTACTACTACTACTACTACTACAACTAAAAGTTTGTTCTTGTTCGTGTTCTGTAATCTTTTCTTATTCGATTATACAACTTTTCCTTAATCCTCGTTCTCATCTTTCTATTGTTATTAATATCTTGATTTCTATTATTCTTATATCTATTGCAGATAGGAAACCATGGAGGACAATACTATTGATATTGATAATGATCACGATGACGATCACGAGGAGCAACAACAAGCTGCGGATCAGCGACGTCTCTATTTAATTTCGTTGCTTCAAAAGAAAAAAACATTGATAAATCGAACAGGAAATAAAATTGATGAATTGGTAATAGAATTTCTAGCTAAAACAGAGAATGACTTACATGAACATTTGTGTTGCAATAAAGCTGGTGATGAGTATCAAGGATTAGATAAAGATCGGGATACTGAACAGGAAGTGGAAGCAACCATACGTTGTTTCCCGAATGTATTATCAAGGAAGAAAAAAGCTCGTAGGTGGAGCGGGGGAGAGGATCAAATGTGGGTTGAGTATGGCCATTCAATGTATCCTATACATTTTCTATTTTCTTTATGCCTACCTGGTGGTCGCGATTCTAGAAGTAAATATATTTGTAATTTGAAGGCTGTATCATTTGTTCCGATCGTAGCTAAGTTAGCGATAGAATTGGACAGAAGACAGCGTGGTGGATTGTTAACTAAAGGCATTACTCACAATCATGCCAGAAGGAATGCTTTACGATCACTTATGATGAGTTCTCATTTCATTAATCACGACAATAATACGGAACATCATCGATTGGTTGACAATGAATTTCTTACAGTAATGATCAGATTGAGAGAAATGGGTCTTCTGAAGAAAAAAGATGTATGTGTTAAAGGACTGGTTGCCCGTATATGTTGCGAGGAAACAGTTTTTGCGGAAAACAGATTCCAATTTCTGGTCGAATGGAATCCAAACGCATTAACACAGGTCGGTGATATTTCAGGATGTACGCCAATTTATTACACCGCGATGCTTTCTACCCTTCAAGGATTTCGGATGGTACTCGAGTATGGAATTCGGTTTTTTCCTAGAAAGAAAGGAATTAGTCTACTATTCAAGAAGAGCAATAAACCTAAACCTAACCGCTTGAACCCGCCGTATCGATTCAACACACCCTTCCAATGGGCCTGTGAGAGGTTTGGTTACGAGCAAGTCATGCAGGTCATTCACCACAGTGCACCACAGTTACATATTTTTGAGGCACTATTATCTGTGGCCATTGATGAAGAAATTCACTTAGACTGTGTATATTTTTTGTTACGGAGAGAACCAGATGTTTTGGTGAATTTTATGATGTCATCATCGGTGGGGGTGTCGTGTTCGAACGATGATGATGACGAAACCAACTCAAACTCAAACGAAAACGAAAAACTATAATGAATCAGAGCATTTGACCAATGGTGCGTTAACTTACGTTACGTAATCCAATATCTTATGAGATATATGTATTCCCCTTGCGGAATAGAAAAGATGTTCTGATGCGATGCTTCGATTACCGTACACGGAAATTCCGGTAGATTTATGATTAGATTCCGTTAGTATCATTATATTGCTTTTTTTTTTGTCAACCTCCGACCATCGATGATAGCGTCATGATGGATGAACGATCACATCAATTACAACAAATTCACAACAAGCACTATCTACAGTGATTTTTTTTTTGTCCTTGCTGCATGGTTGGTATATAGATTAAAAAAAAAACACTGAGAAAAATGTTCACACACAAGAAGTAACAGGACTGCGTGTGCACAGTAGGACCTACTACCTAGCTAAGTTGTACGGTAGCATACTAAGCTAGTTTATATATGTATTAAGAGAAGAAATTATTTAACATATACAGTACATTACTTAGATACGATGATTCTTTAAAGATAGTAGTACGTAAAATCATTTTCACGAGGTGGAGGTGGGATGGTTGGGGTGGGCGTGCTTACTTCAAAAAATTATACATAGACAAATATACCTACATTCCCACTACCATTATTGTTATCATTCCTTATAAAAGCATGATGCTATTAGTTACCAGCGCCATTTTCATCATTGGTGGTGGGATAATATGCACTACTCATGCTGACAATGCTAGTGACGACGACGACGACGACGACGACGACGGACGACGACGACGATTATTATTACTATCTGCCACTGCTGATGCTTATGCGTATGCCGATTAATTACTTTTCCCTTTTTTATTTGTTGATCCTTTTGGTCTCCCTGCTTTACGTTTGATTGATATTGGTGGTGTTGATATAGTTGATCCTTTCGGTCTCCCTGGTTTACGTTTGATTGGTGTTGGTGCTGGTGTCGAATCAGAGTTCGATGATCCTTTTGGTCTCCCTGGTTTACGTTTGATTGATGTTGGTGCTGGTGTCAAATTAAGGTTTGATGATCCTTTTGGTCTCCCTGGTTTACGTTTAGTTGATGTTGGTGCTGGTGTCAAATTAAAGTTTGATGATCCTTTTGGTCTCCCTCGTTTACGTTTGATTGATGGTGATGTAGTATTCATTAGCATGTCACGTTTTTTCTTCTTTTTCTTTCCCCCATCATCGTCATGACTGCTGCTATTGTCACCGATACTACTACAATTGTTATTACTACTATTACGGCGCTTCTTATCACCTTGTCCTGATGATGACGATGATGATAATCGACGAGAAACAAGAGGATTGCGATTAAATCCATTGCTATTACCATTTGCGCCTGTGCGAATAGGATTTCGAATAATATTTGTCGTTGTTGTAGTACTTGCATTTTGCACACGTAATTTATGATGTCCGCATGCAGAACATGATAGGTCCGTATCTGTGTTCAATAATGTACATTGAAGACAAGTCCATCCGCAACTTTCACCATCTTCTCTTTCGTCATCTTCTACTTCATGTGGTTGATTTTGATTTTGATTACGACCACGATTTCGATTTCGATTTAGAATGTTATTACTTTTATCGTATTTAAAAAAATGATTCTCATCATTATCATCAGCCAGTAACATTTCAACATTTGTTCTTTTTCGACGAGGAGGAGGACGATCAGTACCACTAGTAGTAGGCGATGGTGATGATGCTTCTTTTCCTGCCTCCGCTGTTTCTTTTTGTTTTTGTTTTTGAAGAAACACTTTAATTAAAGTTACTTGTAAACCAGTAATAAGTAATAAGCTTATCCATTGTACCCAATTTGTTGTTACTTCTTGTACTACTCCTTCTTCTATTGCTACTTCACCCCCTGTTGTTTTAGCTTCAGCTTCTACAGTTTTAGCAACATCAACAGCAGCAGCAGCAGCAGCAACGGCAGCAGTAACAGTAACATCAGGGTTGGTGGCAATAGTAGAGATCACGATCATCGCGAATATCGTTGTCGTCAAAAATATAGACGAAGACATAAAAGAAATAGTCAACATCATTCTTTCGACTTCGAGGACAGTTTCTTCCCAAAACTTTCTTGTTATCTGTTGAGATTGACGCACACAACAACCGCTCACAAATATATCGACTACTGTACAGACTCGTTATCGCCCTTGATTATATCAATCAAACAGAAGTGTCGAATTGGGCGCTCCTACCAGAATCGAATTGAATCGAGTCGACGTCGGACTGCCTACTCAATACTCAACTCACTCGACAACTATGCGTTGAGAGGGGATGGTGTGTGGGTGATGTTCTAGTGTCTTATGCACAAGATCGGAGGCAAGAAGAAATTGCTTTGTTTTTTTAACTTTGTTCGAACTTGTTGATACGCAGGCTGTGTGTGGCGCGCGCTTGTTGGATGAGAACTCGATGTCTAACCGTCGTACGCTACTACACTACGTTCACAAGATATTATAGTCCTGTATGATAATGCAGTTTCTTAAAAATCCTACGCATTTTCTGGACTTACTACAAGTTTTTGTTACTGCCACCTAGGACATATGATATAATATTGATGTTATTGTATATTTTATCTCTCGTAAAACTGCATTTTATTACATCTATCTTCTTTCATTCTAGGAAAGATTCGTATCGATCGATATTCTGATTTCTATTAATTGACTAGACGTTGGACTCTGGGATGCCACAGTCGATGGCACTTCCAATGGAGGAAAAGACAATGACATTGAAGGGACGTTCGACTCTGGCAGCCTATTTCTGAATGGTACCTTTGGGCATGGAAATATGACATGTTGGCCAAAATGCAATATTTGTGTTCTGGAGGCAAGCATAGGGTATGTATGAGGGATCATGATCCTTGGTTCATCCCCTATGGGTATGTGATTGATGACTGGGTGGTATCTTGGTGCACCATGCTGGTTCTAGAACCTAAGGAGAAGTTATTTATCTTATTATTTAAAGTTGTTTCATATTCCAATAACCAAACTCCACTGGATGAGAATTTGTGAGATAAAAATGATACCAATCAGAATTACTTTAGTAAAGTGATGATGAACCACCAGGAATGGTAGGAGGCAAACACAATACTATGTGGATGTTTGCGCATCCAACTTAGAAGATGTTGTCCACTGCAACCCTTTCAAATGAGATATATTGTGGTTCATTTTGATTGAAAATCTTGTTATTTTTGTGCCTTTCACAACAGTGGACTGTAAATTATTCAACAACCACAGACAGGAACAAAAAAGTGGTAGGAGGAAACTACAATGTTCCAGTACACTATGTGGATGCTAGTGCACCCAACTTAGAAGATGTTGTCCTCTGCAACCCTTTCAAATGAGATATATTGTGGTTCATTTTGATTGAAAATCTTGTTATTTTTGTGCCTTCCACAACAGCGGAGTGTAAATTATTCAACAACCACAGGAACAAAAAAGTGGTAGGAGGCAACTACAATGATTTAGTATACTTTGTCGATGTTTGCGCACCCCAACTTAAGAAGATGTTGTCCTCTGCACACTTTCAAATAAGATATATTGATGGTTTATTTTGATTGAAAAATCTTGTGTTTTTTGTGCCTTCCGCGAACAGCGGATTGTAAATTATTCAAACAACCACAGACAGGAACAAAAAAGTGGTAGGAGGAAACTACAATGTTCCCAGTACACTATGTGGATGCTAGTGCACCCCAACTTAGAAGATGTTGTCCACTGCAACACTTTCAAATGAGATATATTGTTGTTCATTTTGATTGAAAACTTTGTTTGTTTTTTGTGCCTTCCACAACAGCGGATTATAAATTGTTCAACAACCACAGGAACAACAAAAAAGGTAGGAGGAAACTAAAATTTCTTGTACACCATGGGATGTAGTGCACCCGATCATGAAGGTGTTGTCCTCTGAAAACACTTCCAAATACTATATGGATATTTGCGCACTTGACCCATCTGATGTTTCCTCTGCAACCCTTTGTATTTTTGTTGCCTACCTACCACAACAG